>BSBM01003557.1:0-51123 GCA_027924585.1 Larix kaempferi
TGCAACACAACTCCGAGGAGAAATAGAGGAGAAGACATGAAAACAGAGAAGAGGAAAAAATCAGGAAAGAAAAGAATCAAGTAGAAACAAGAAGGATAAGTGAGAAGAGGAAACGACGAAAGAGAAAATTAAAAGCAAAGAAAAAAGGGACCCCCGGACATCTACTACCCACCGCGCGCAACTGCACTTCATCCTCTCCGAGTTCAGCCTCGCCGCAACCGACTACCAGAAGTCTATCGACCTCGACACCAAGTTCATCTTCTCGCATATCCAGCTCGGTGTGACGCAGTACAAAATGGGCTCGATCGCTAGCAGCATGGCCACCTTCCGACGATGCATCAAGAACTTCGGAGACAAGAGCGACGTGTACAACGTACTACGGTGAGCTCCTGCTCGACCAGCAGAAGTACCAGGAGGCCGTCGAGAAATTCGAGACCGCTGTGGAGATGGAGCGGAAGACAGTCGGCGAGCGTGGCGGCGGCATGAACGTGCTGCCGCTGATCAACAAGGCCCTCGCTCTGTTCCAGTGGAAGCAGGACTTTGCCGCGGCCGAAGAGCTGTGCCAGAAGGCACTGATCAGTGAGTTATATTCTTTTGCAGACAGGAGACACCGTCATAGACTAACATACAATCATCAGTCGACCCCGAGTGCGACATCGCCGTGGCCACCATGGCTCAGCTTCTGCTGCAGCAAGGCAAGGTCACTGAGGCGCTCAAGTACTTTGAGCGCGCCGCTTGAGCTCTCCCGGACAGAGGGCGAGATCATCAACGCACTCTCCTACGCCGAAGCCCCACGCGGACGCAGCTCGAGGTGCAGGAGAAGTACCCGCAGCTCCAGGCCAAGCTCCAGGCGGGCATGGGCGGCATGGCCGGACCGCCAATGCGGTAAGGTCGGTTCATACCTTTTGCCCGAAAAGTGTTGAACCGCTTCTTGATCTGTATTTTCCATAATTTGGCGTTTTTGCTGCTGATGCTAATCATGTCGCGCATGGGAAGCAAAGAAACCTGCCCGAAGACCTGTATTGTATGTGTTGTAATGCGTTGGCTGCATGGACGATGAACATACGTAGGACCGCTGTGTAGAATTCGATTCCTCTCCTTCTACTCCATTGTCTATCTTTCACCCGTCGATCTCATGACATCACATCGTACAAATGTGCGGAATCAGGCAAGATCGAATCACTCCATCGTAGCGTTTGGCGAATGCCAGAATATGGATCACAGACATGTCAATCCTTTGCATGAGGCATGAATCTCAAGATGACCCTCGTATTGTCCTTGAACCCAATGCGCTTCAATGCGATCATGACGTCACGCGACCCATGATTCCTCGCGTAGAAATGTTCACAAGCGCGACTCTATGGCTATCATAACCGGACATTGATGATCGTTGCCTACCTCAACGATACAGAAGTCTGTATAGATGTCTGTATCGAGGCGTGTATCAGCTTTCGGTACCGGATATAGAACGTTCAGAACCATGGCTTCCAACCAGATTCCAAGCTACTCCGATAGACTGAAACACAATCTCTCTCCACAGCCACAGCCGAAGCCAGCTCCTGCAAATAACACAAAGGTCGTCTCAAACCACAGAACCAATGGATCGACATCGGAGGCCTATACTCAGGAGACATACCAGCCGAAGCAGGAACACATTCCGCAGACCGGGACTGAGGACGAGGACGTCTACATCTTGACCATTTTGACTGACGAAGCTCATCATGCACGCATGACCGATCTGAGAAAGAAATACTTTCCCAAGAAGCTGAACAAGTTAGAAGCGCATCTCACTCTTTTCCATGCTTTGCCTCACAGCAAGTTGAACGATTACATCCTGCCACGGCTGGAGGATGTCACGAAATCTACCAATGCTTTCAGCGTCTATGCGAGAAGGGTGATCCGGCTCAGCAAAGGCGTTGCGATTGGCATCGCATTACACGAAGGTAGCACGGACGGTCAAAGGATCCATCAACAGTTGCAAGACTCTTGGAAGGCAGATGGTTTCTTGAGCAAGCAGGACGCCGGTGGCTGCCGCCTGCATTATACGATCATGAAACAAAGTCGACGATGAGGGGACGATCAAGAAGGCTCTTGACGAAGTTGAGGGCTCGTTCAAGGGAGATCGCGGCACTGCTCGAGGCCTGGCTCTGTGGAAGTACGATCGCGGCTTCTGGAAATACCAACAGGAATTTCTGTTTGCTGGAGCATGATGAGGTGCGCAACCTTCACCGATCGGCATAGCCAAATCGAGATTCCACCAGCTCTTACGTCGATGATATGCTTGATTATAGTCAACGCCTGGTTCAAAACCAATGCGACATCAACGTCAGAGGTGAGGCGCTATATCGAGCAGAGAAGCGATCGTGTCCGCGGGAATGGTGGCTGCTCCTCGCAATAGCTGCTGCGTCTCGCTCGCGGGCATCTTGGTGATTGTTCACGGAGGATATGTTGAAGATAATGCTCTCTAAGCTGGGAGGGTCAACGATTTTGTCAAATGTAATATAATTCAATCGGGCCATATACAGGACTACGGCAGGTCTGCCTTCCCATATGCTGATCAAGACAGGATTTCATGGCGACTGAATTGTCGACTATCGATGTCATCTAAGGCAGACCATATTTGAAGGGAGTGTCTCGAGGCTGGGTCTTGACGTTGTCGTTCAGCATGTCGAAATAGCCCAATTTCACAGTACTCAGGTCCTAAGTCTGCATCAGGCTGATCCACTGCACCGAGGTTGATCGTGAACACAGGGAATAGTCCGTGTTCTGTGGGCCAGGAGCCTTCCATCCAGCAGTGAACGCCGCATGTGGAGCAGAAGTACCGCGTGACGAACTTCTTGCCAACTGCGTACTTTGCCACCTTGTCTTTGGAATCCGGCTGAAGCAGTTCGAAATTGTTGGCCGGTCCTTGATATGATAGTTGGTCGTACCCGTCTTAGTACAAAGAGTGCAATTGCAACGGTTTGCTTTCAGGACGAAGTCTTCTCCGGACTGCTTTTCTAGCCAGATTTCGAATCTCACAGCACTATTGACAACGCCAAGTCAGCAGAGGCCCATCAAGGTTGATGCCTGATTTACGTACCCGCAATGGCACCCGCCATGGAACCCATGCTCTTCTCTCACCATGCTGATATGCTACTGGTGTTTTCGCAACAGCGACGTGTCGTTGAGTTTGCTCTACTGTGCAAATGCGATCCCAGTACAGGCGTGCTGTACCGAAGCGCGATTAGCGTAACGCCGCGCCCGAGCATTTGTATGTCTGATCTGGCAGATGCTCCTGACTCAAGTTCTGCTGCTCTCATACGACTGACTCAACGGGTATCGGCAAATAGTGTGCGAGAAGCCGACTGTCCTTCGCGATCCTTCTGGAGCATTCGCTCATGGTCCGGGTAATAAGCGCGGCGGCCGCGTACAAGATGTCACATGTGCTTGAAGGCCAAGCCATGCATCTCTAGTCCAGCTGCTCGACAACATCACACCGCCCAGCGCTTGTCGCCATTGAACAAAGTTTACTCTACTGATGGCTGCGAAGCCATAGGCAAAACCGTATCATGTGTTGAAAAGTAAAAATGAATCCATATACCACAACTTTAACGAATGGCTACAGACGTGTGCTGGCAGCTATCCTACACCTATCATCTGACTTGCATCATGGTTGTGAACCGTCAACAAGGCGCAAAATATAGACAATACAAATGTTCTTCACTACGTCGAGGAGCGCATATCAGCGCGAGTGCAACACTGCCAACTTGTGGATCTTGGTGCGAGAGTGGCCACTCAGACGCTGTGAAGTTCTGTCATCCTCAATTTCAGTCCGTTCTTCGGCTTGATCGTGATGAAGCCGCCTGTTTCGACGATCTCGCTAGGATCTTCCATATCGATCTGGAACCTCATCACAAGCGCAATGACGAGACATTTCAGCTCCGCACGTGTGAAGCTTTGTCCGATGCAACTGCGAGGCCCATGCAAGAAGGTGATGACACTGAATGGGCCTTTGCCGGCGAATGGAAGCTCATTGCCAGCCTCGTCGAGCCACCGCTCGGGCTGGAACTGTGTGGCAGTCTTGCCCCAGAATCTCTCGCTCCGGTTGATCCCCCACGGGCTCATGATGACGATCGTGCCCTTGGGCACAAATTCGCCCTGCAACGAGGTGTCGCGCGAAGCTTCCCGGCCCGTCATGGGAACGACCGGCCACAGACGTAGCTGCTCGCTGATGACTGCGTTGAGGTACGGGAACGCTTCAAGGTCTGCTTCCGTGATGTCCTGAGGACTTGTGGGTCCGAAGCGGGCCTGGAGGTCTTTCCGCAGGCGCGCTTGCTTCTCCGGGTGGGTAGCCAGCAAGTATGCGATCCAGCATAAAGAGTTGGAGGTGGTTTCATGCCTGCGCGACTTAGTCAGACTTCTATGCAAGGTCGGGACCTTCTCACCACAGACTTACCCAGCAGCCCAAAAACGTCTGGATCTGGTCCACCAGCTGATCATCGTTGAACTCTCCTGTTCGAATCAGAGACGAGATGATGTCGACATGCTTTTCGGACTGTGTGTCCATCTCGCGACGCTTCGTTTCCATGAGGCTTCGACACAGGATGCGCAGCCAGTATCTTCCATCCGATGCTTCTCGAAGCAGCTTTGAGATTGGCAGTCGTCGCGCCAGCCATAGCGGCACAACGGCAGCTCCGATGACGATCAGGATCCGGTTTCCGCCCTCCGCCGTAGGTTTTAGGATCTTCTCATATTGTTCTACGATCTTGTCTCCGGAATTGTGGATCGAATTGAAGTCGCGACCAAGGCAAGCCAGGCCGATGATGTCAATCGTGACTCGGGACGCCAGCGGATCCAGATCGATGACGCCGCTCTGGCTGGGCGCTGAGGAAGCACCATTGTCTGTGCGGTGAAGCTGTCCAGCTATCACGCCGGCGAGATCTCTTGACTTCGACCAGAAAACTGGGATCAGGCTATTGATCTGCTTTCCCGAGAACGCGGGCTGCAGATGCTTCCTTTGGAACTTGTGTTCAGCACCCTCTGCAACGATCAGGCCTCGACCCAGGAATTTGGTCAGAAATGCCCGATCGATCTTGACTTTCTCGAAGTCGTAGGATTTGGTGACGAGCGCTTCTTGGAGTCCTTCCGGCGAGGTGATGATCACTGCCGCCAGGGTCTGGAATAAGCCACGCACGAACAACAAGCCATTGTTCGGAACGTTATCGATCCAGTTGGTCACTGCTTGTCCGCGAGGCATCCGGTTTAGGGCAGTCATGTATCCGTAGATGAAGGATTCATCTGATCTCGGTGGATGTGGTAGATGGCGGAGAGGATGTGTGAAGTATGGCACGGTGATGTAGCGCACCACGACTGCCCATAGCAAGATGCATGGCAACGAGGCCGGTCGCAAGAGCCCTTGCCAAGTCTGAGACCCGGCATAGACTGCGAGTGCAAAGCATGTCGGTGGAAGTAAAGCTAGGGAGAGTGTGAGAACGACGCCCTTTGTGGACGACATGATTGGGATACAGGTCCTGCGGTAGAGAGATAATTCCGCTTCAGCGACCGAATGACCGCAGCTGGCTCGTCAATGGCAATGCCATGCTATTGTTAAAGTACAAGCCTGCTGCCTACGAGCACTCCGCGCGTGTGTGGAGGCACCTTCGAAGGATTCAGGTGCATGGGAGTGCGGTAGCTACACATTCCCGATTCATCTTGGTGCTCGGCTTCGCCGTCGTGCATTGCTGGATACTTGTCTGGTTGTTGTCGACACTAGTCAGCATTCGTGTGGCAGGATGTCCAGGATCCATGAAGACTGCGCCTTCGGGCTGGCCAACTGCGAATACCGGAGCGCACGCGTCATGGGCACACATCACAAACGAGGCCACATACCCCAGATGCGCATGGCCATGCATGGATGCTTGCAGGCAGTATGCAGATTCACAATGCGCCGGACAGGGCGTGATGTGCGGTCACAAGCAAATCCCGCTGCGTAACGCTAGGCTGCCATCATAAGGACAGCACTGCAATCACTAACACCACCAACAACGACACATGGATGAGGCAGTGCAGATGACCGTCCGTGTCTTTGCAGTCTGTTCGTGCCAAAACGACCGTGACACTTCGAAGCTTGCCGTTCAAGCTCTACACCTGCATGACCTCATGTGGTAGCCGATCTTGACCCGTATCCCTTTCTGCTGATCGTTCAGCATCATAAAGCGCTGCAGCACTCCTATCTACGCTCACACGTCACTTGTACGTGTTTTCTCACCATGCCATCTCGATGGATGACGCCTTTTCTGAAGCTCAAGAGAGTCCGGGATCTTTCGAGTGACAAAGTCGGATATATCATTGAAAAGGTCACTCCCTCCGAAGTGTCATTTGATGCAAGCGATCTGTCCAACAAAGTTGTCGATCGTAGTTGGTTCGAGTGGCATGAAACTCCATCTGAGTACTCAGAAGCTTCCTTATCGTTGGAGAAGTGATGGTACCTGCCATTATACGTTCTACTTGCTGGCCAGCTCTGCTAGTCGGCGTACATCTCGTTCTTGAAATCTCTGAGATTCTGCAGAAATCCGTAGCCACCTGCTTTGGCGGTTTTGGTGAGATCTGGAAGCTTGGAAGTCACCGCAGCACTGTCAAATCCTCCATATCTGTAGTCTATGATCCTCGCTTCTGAATTCGTTTTCTGATGCCGGGTAGTTCCTGCGCTTCTGGCTTTGTCGTCAACCAGCTTTTGGAGACTGTCGACCAGCTTGACTCGTGCCTTCTCCTCGGTGGTGCCCTTCCACACGTCTAGCAGTGCGCGCAGCTCCGCTACTCTCGTTGTGGCCGTCACAAGTCCCTCGTGTCCAGCAGCGAGCATAGCATTGATCTCGCTATGAAGTTCTTCATTATAGGCCTTAGCTCTGTTTTCCCGCTCAGCCTCATCCACAGCCGGAGCAGACACAGATATGATTGATGAAGAGACTGGCGCAAGGTCGGAGGGCGCGACCGGCCATTGCATAGCAGAGCCGAACGTCTTTACTACAGAGTCCAGCCTCGCACGCACGGTGGTCAGTGTGCGCAATTGCGACAGGAACTCGAGTTCTACGGAAGCATCCTCCGGCTGCAGACCCAGGTTCGCCTCGACATCGTGTTCGGCCTCTTCTGGTTGGGCTGGTACTCTTGTCTTCCTTGGCACCAGGACGTCGACATGCTCTTTCAGCCCACTCTCGACCGCATCACTCATGCTCAACGTCTCTCCGCGTAGCAGTTCTACCTCATACGCCAGCCGACTCCCACTCCGGACAATCTCATCGGTAAGCTGTGTCAAGACGTTCGACAGGCGGAACGTCTGCGCGTTGAGTTGTGACAGAAGAGTCTGCAGCTGGGACGAAAGATCTGATAGCGGCGCTGATCGAGCGAGACTACCTCGAGAAGCTGTCGAGGTAGAGGAATGTGAGAGTGCTGGCAAAGTGCTGTTGAAGTATGCGGCCGGATCGAAGTCGGCTTGCAGGAATGGTTGCAAGATCGGATCCGAAACGTGCGTGGATTTGGTCTCTGTCGAGACAGGCATCATATATCACTGCAGGCTCGCGCTATGAATTGTTGAGTGTCATCAGTCGAAGCGATTGCTGATTTCTTGCAAGCCGAAAGGTCAAACTGGCATTGATGGCCTCCAGTTGCGACGACTATAAATGATGAGTAAGCGCGCTGGTCACACCTTCCCAGTCTGGCCCCGCTCCTGCCCTCGTTGCCCGATGGTCGTATGGCATATGGTGTGGCATGCACACTGCGAACGGCATCGTGCTATGTTATGGCCAGAGACTTCGTCCTGTACATGGGGTATTTCAGAGGGTAGATATCTATTACAATGGGAAGAAAGCAAGATCTAAAATCTCGGCCGTGAGAGCATACCCCGACGGTATCACTTCCGGCTATTCATACAATGAAACTGCCCAGTCCCGGGTCATGATGTTTGTACAAGAAACGCCATCGCCATGCAACCAAGTCGAAACCCAATGTGGCCCGCCAAGAATCGTCGAATGGAAGTTGCAATCGAATGCTTTGCGGAACACCTCAGTTGTATGAGCGCGAGGAGCGCTCACGCGGTGGTCCACGGTCGCTACGGTCACCGCCGCCGTATCTGTCGCCGCCACCGAACTCCCGGCGGCCTCCGCCGTAATCGCTTCGACCGCCACCAAAGTCGCTCCGGCCGCCACCGCGGTCACCTCGAGCGCCACCGTAACCACCTCGGTCGGCGCCATAGTTGCTGCCGCCAGATGAGGTACGACCGCGTCCCGGTGAACATGTCGTCCGCGCTCCTGCTGCCGCGACCAGTAAAGCCGCCACCGGAGGAGCGACCATAATTCGGTCCAACCCTGTTGAAGCCGCCGGAGGGGCCACCGCTCCTGCCGAATGAAGGTCGACCACCGCTGCTCGACTCGTCGTCCATGTCCTCAGGATCCCGGCCAATCCGGATGCCGGTGACGTGTCGCATCCCCGGGAGCCTTTGGATCAACTTGGCGCTCATTGCCGGCGGCTCGGGCATGCCCCATCCGTATTGTGCCAGCGCGTTCATGTTGTCCACAAGCTGCTGCTTCCGGTTGAACCAGCCGAATGTGCCGAACATCGCCATGAAGGCCTTGACCTTTTCCACACGCGGTACTTGCTGAATTGCGGCCTGGTACATCGACAGAATCTTGCCAGTGCTGGCCGAGATGTCGGCCGCCTTGCTCAAGTCCAGGCTGGCGCTGGTGATGGAGTCGTTGGCCTTCAGCGGCAGCTTTCCGAGCTTGTAGTTGATCTCGTTCGCTTCAATCTCTGATACGAAAAGCCAGCCGGTGCCCTCAGCGACCTGCACGCGCGGTTCGGCCGATACGATGGATGTAGGTGTCTCGGTCCGACGCCAGGCCCATCTGGATGACATGTGTCACACCCGGGAAGTCCATACCTCTTGCCGTGACATCGGTGGACAGTAGGATACCGCTGGTACATTGCTTGAACTTCTCTGCAGCCCGAGTGCGCTGGGCCTGGGCGAGTTTGGCGTGAATCTGAATGACACGAGTGGGAACCGAACGCGTTGCGACCTTCGGCGGTATCGAGTGAGCTCAGTAGCGAGTACGCGAGCTGGACCTCTGCGGTCGAGTTGAAGTATACAATCGCCTTGAAAGGCGCAGTATCGCCCGCCTGGGCGGAGTTGATCTCGTTCAAGCACAACTCGATAAGCGCCGGCATGGCGTTCTCGAACGATTGTACTTGAGCAGATTTTGTGGCACTCTCTCGTGCGTCGGTGCCTCGTCCTCCTTGATCGTCTTCACGAACTTGAAACCAGGCTTCAACGTGTTGCGCGCAAGCGTGACCACGTCCTTCGGGATGGTCGCAGAGAACATGAGCGTCTGTCGGTCACGCTCCGCACGGGCCGGAAGCAGGTGCATGATCTCCTGGATCTCGGGCCAGAAACCCTGGTCCATCAATCGATCGGCCTCATCGAAGACAAGCGCGCTGAGGTCGGGTGCCTCAACTTTCGAGTACGGGTCCGACAGGATGTCCTTCAGGCGGCCGGGCGTGCCCACCAGCAGGTGACAACCTTGCTGCTGAATTGCGCGCATGCCCAGTCTCTTCTGCGTACCTCCCACAGCTGTCTGGACGATGATACCGGTGTTGCGGCAGACTTTCCGTGCCTCCTCAGCGATCTGCTCCGCCAGCTCTCTCGTGGGTGAGACGATGAGCGCGCGGATGTCATCGGCCGTCGCTCGCGGGCCTCGCCGCCCTCTTGAGGGTTCCGCAAGATGCGGGTCAGATTTGATGATGTTCTGCAGGACGGGCAACAGGAAGCCGACGGTCTTTCCGGTACCTGTCTTGGCGAGCGCGATGATGTCTGTCTTCCGCAGCGCCTCGTTGATGGAGGCAGTCTGCACCTCTGTCATCGTCCTCCAAGCCCATTGGACGTCAACGCGCGAATGACGTTCTCATGAACCAATCCCTTCGTCGCAAGATCGGCAAACTTGGTAATGACGCTATCCTCGCCATCGCTGCTCTTTGGCTCCGACTCTTGTCTACGTATTGATGATTGGTGGATGGATCGTAGACTGGCCGATGCTTGTGCTAATGATTTCGATGTGACATTGACATTTCGGACACTCTGGAGCGCGGATTGGGTGTTGGTGGAGGTGGAGAGCGCTCGTGGCAAAGATGCAGCGCATCTCTGAAAGGCGCGACGCATCGTCAATGGTCGGACAGACGTATGTAATGAGCGACTTGTGATTCGATATCAACAATTCGCGATTTATGATACAATCACGCCGAAATCTTGTGATAGGAAGAGAATGATGACAGGATGATCGCGTGAAAGCAGAGAGCACTCCTGTCGGACATTGCCAAAATTTCCTTTTGGGACGCGATACGCTATCGCCAGAGCGCGCGTCCGTGCACTATCGGGAGTTCGTCCCTGAACCTTAATTGCGGCGAAAGAAACCTCATTGCGGAGATGGTATCGTGCTGCGCTCTGCCGTCGCAATCGCATCACGGTGGGTGCGACTACTAGCCAGTCATTCCGAAAGAGTGAAGCAATATCGACGTTTACCTTAAAATCTACAAGGTCAGGATGCAGACAATATTGATCGATACGCCAAGGGAATATCAGCGCGATCGTTCTTGTTCTGCTACAGTCAGTGCCACTGGTCTGCGTCGCGCGGAATCCGATCTCAAAGCTACGCTCGAGTAAACAGATGATCTCTCTATCTATTTTCATGACATCTAGCATTCTACAAGCATGAAAATGAAGAACAGATTGTTTTTCTTTGAGATCACCGCCTGTTGGAGGTCATATCGTGTCTATTCCAAAATGATGGATTCGATGCCGATACAGCTCGCGACGTAGACTAGTGGCATCGACTGTAGTCTTCCACGCACGTGAGGGCGAATACTAGAACGTGACAGTAGTGAACTTCGTCATCCATTCATCTTGCGGCCGTGATACTCGATGTTGGCGAACTTCGTCAAGAAGAACTGCCAGACCTAAGCGGGCAGAATGCTCACATACAATTCTATATCGTGCAACTTTCTAGGGCTTGTATAGCCATTCCTCCCGGTGGAAAGAAACTTCGAACTCGACCTAGGATACCAGTCAGCATATACCATTACCATGTGCGACATTGATCCAGAATGTGTCGCGCGTAATGTATCGGCGACATTGCACTTACGTGACCAAAAATCCCTACAGCCGCCAGTAGATCGTGCTCGCCTTCCAGCCCTGTGATGTCGCCTTCTGCGACATCACGATCTCGCTCTTCATGCAGGTCCCATCCGCCTTCTCTGCGTCCGTTTCGCGTAAAGAACACATCAGCAACGCATGCTGACAGTGTCACCATGTACTGGCGGCTTAAAAGTCATACCGATGCCGACTGTGTCGTTCTTGCGGAACGCTGAAGTGAAATCGATACCGCCATAGCTGTTGTCGACATATCGTCTGCCATCGTCGCCATGTACACCGAGCGAGGCACGGTGCCAGCCCGGCAGTCGCCATGCAGGATAGGGAGGTGCGACGAATCCAATCGCGATTCCCGATTCGACCTCGTGAGCAGTGTTGTATCGATCTCCGAGGTTGATGACCTTGAGCTCAAAAATATATCGTCTCCGGTCGTCCGCTGTTCATAGGCGACCGATGTTGTGATGCGAACACAGGCAGGTCTGACAGTAGGATGGTGTCACGTATGGCGGAAAAGGTTCGAATGTACGTCTTGCCAATCGCCGGCTGGTAATTCGTGATGTCGGAAGTGTTGGGAGGGATGGTGAGACGCAAATCACCCCGAACCGATCCGCTCCAGATGCACTGGCGTGTGATGAGTCGGTTTGAACAAGGGGACCTCATTACACCAGGCATGAGCGCGTTTGGCATCGTCGAAAGACGCATTAGCCGTCGGGCTTTTCATGTTCTTAGGGTTGATCGTGTCGAAAGCTGGCGGGAGCCGGAGCTTGTCATCTGGACCACCGTGCCACGGATCATATTCTGGCGGCTCCTGGTCTCGTTCCTTGCGCTTGTTTCCACCGCGAGATGGCGGAGGGCCCTGACGGAGGCTCGTACTGCTGTTTCGGCGCTTGGTAAGATGGCGGCGGCCTGGTGGGGGCGCGAAGTCCTCATGCGCGTCGTCCATCGGCTCATCCTTGACATTAGTCCAACCGGGCGGCGGACCTGCAGGCGGCTCATACTCTGATTCGGGGGTAGGCATTTGATTCTGTCGGAGTTGAGCCTGGCTCTGGGCAGGGTTGCGGTGCGCATCGCCAGTACGATATGGGTTGTTCGATGGGAGGTCGTCACGAGCACGGCCACTGGGCTGGGGAGTCGCCGCTGCCCACTGGCCAGATTGCCCGAGACTGGGAGCTGCTGACGTCTGCCGCGACATTTGAACGCGGTTTTTGTTGTAGTTGTATCGAAGATGTTCTATTGAAAGCTAGTCGGCATCTGTCCCTGCGAGCTTCGCTCGATCACTGACGACCTGGCTGCTTGGCTTGGTCTAGCGCGCATGACGGAGTCCGCTGCTGGCCCTACATTTACCAGACGCTCCTTCCAAGGTTGTCGTTGTTGCCCTGAGGCAGTTCGGTGGGTGCCTGAGGATAACCACCTTCCGCGAAGCGTTTGGCATCGCACTGCAAGAATCTCAAGAAAAAGCGCCCATCCGAGTATCTCACTTTGAACATCAAGAGACGTCTTCACATCCGAGACGCAATGTGTCAGCATCAAGCTGGTTCACATCAGGTATATTTCAAGGCATGCACTCGAATCATCGATGCACACCACTGTCATCGAAACCAACTTTGACCAGCTTCATCTGAAGACTCAGCCTACCTCGCTTCAAGTAAAACAGGAACACTGGACGATCGACTGCGAATTCGCGGGAGATGCCTCTTCTGAATTCCTTCTCCGCCTTCTTGCTATATACGATGTTGTCGTTCCAGGAACGAAAGGCAGAGTGCTGTTTATATGTGTTTCATCATGGCGAAATCTGCCGTTTGGTATTGGACCTTTGCCTGTCCACGATATGCGGAAAACGGAACAAGATGGCCACTCCAGCCAAAGCGTTTGTTTGTGAGGTCGACTGCGCTACTGCATGCTCTCCATGATCACGAGGCCGCTTCTGATCTTCAGTCTGACGATCTGGACCGCCTAGCCTCATGTCCACCTGCCACTCTTGCTGATATCGGCGCGGCGCGCGTACTTGTCTCTCGCGAGCTGCTGCCGTCGAGGCAGCGCCATGCTCGGCGCAGAGGCAAAGCGTGTCGACCGGCATTGAAATCGTATCTCACGCCCGGCACGCAGAGTCTCTCTGTGCTAGAGATGCAAGTCCGACAATGCAGGTTCGATGATGTAGGTTTGACAATGCAGGCTCGATGGTACAAGCCCGACAATGCAGGCTCGATGGTACAAGCCCGACAATGCAGGCTCGATGGTACAAGCCCGACAATGCAGGCTCGTGGTACAAGCCCGACAATGCAGCATCGACAATGCGAATCCGACAATGCAAGACTGACAATGGCTTCTGCGGTCAAGCGCTCGGTGAAGGTGGCAGCCCGCACAGTATCTCAACATGGGAGTCCGGCGTTCGATGTCGCGCTGCTCTCCGAGTCGCCATGTATGTATTGACGAACATGTGACGGCGAGACCCATGGTAAAGAGTGTGCTGGATGGTCTGCGTCCCGTCTCTTCTTCTCATCTGGCGGCAACGGGATGCGCCGGTATTTTTCTGTGTAGAAATCATGCTTACCTCGCGATGCTAGATTCCATACTGAAACGGCTCCTATGTACCTTTGTATAGTGCGACACCTCCATCGCTGACGCTAACCAACCTCCGATTTCTCAAGTGCATGTGGTACAAAAGGGGTGAATGGCGGAGAAGCAATTTGAGCGAGAGTCAACAACTCGACTTTCCGCCGTTCGCGGCCACAAATGGATGACTTTGGACTCCAATCTTCCTTCGTGAAAATCGCCGAACCACCGTCCACACGTTCCACCCAACATCTTCCACACGATGGCAGCGACCCTGCCGGGCGAACTCCTGCTGGATATCTTCGAATACATCATCGTGGGCAGTCAAGACAACGAATGGCGAGCAGATTTCTGTGCGATCTCTCTCGCATCGAGGCGTTTTCGGGACGTCCGCGCAGAAGCAGCTCTTCCAACATCTTGATTTGGCCGGGCCACGGGCCGCACAGAAGCTGGTGTTGGTCGTCCGTACACTGGCCGAGTCCTCGCAGATTGCCCGTATGGTGAAATCCTTCGCCACTCCTCAGATCGATCAAAACACATTGCCTCGCCCGGCTCTCCAAGACTGCATGCCTGTCGCACGCTTGTACAGCGCCTTCGCAAGCATCGAGATGACCGACCGCGTGCGAGAGAACTTGTACAGGGATCTCCAACGTCCGTTCTCAAGCAGCACTGCATGTCTAGCTGCGATCCTGTACCTTTGTCCGGGGATCCGCCGGGTGGTTTTCCGCCGCTACAACCGTAGCTTCCACTCCTGGGCTCTGTTCGACCTGTGGAGCGAGAAGAGTCCTCGCGTGCTACCATTCCTGAACGAGGTCGAGTTCTCGTACCGTTGCGCATCCGACTACGAGGGACTCCCGGCTAGTTCCAGAGGTGTTGCATCTGCCGACTCTGACCACGCTCACGTGTTGGAATATTCACTGGCGAGTATTTGGCCAGCTGCCCGTGAATGCGGGCGTCAAGATACTGCGGGTCCACAGTCAGTTGATTCCACTCGAGGAGATCACCGCCTGTTCGATGCCTGCTCGGAGTTGCGGCACTTCTCGTTCATTTACAACAACACGCCGGTGCTCAATGGAACGCAGCAAATCCAGCTGATCGTCTCGCGCGCAACTGCGCTCCGCTCGCTCGAGATAGTACCAGGCCATCGTCTGGTCCCCCCCGCGTCAGCTCACCGACTTGGTCGGGCTCGATGCTTGTACGGCTTTAGAGACATTGATTGTGCCTCGGGTCTCTTGCTACCAACGCGTCGCGTCGAGCTATCCCCCCAACACCCCCGTCTGCCGTCTACACGCACACCGCTGTCTCCTACGTGGCTGTCAGTGCTATTGCCGAAATCCTTGCGCCAAATCCGGTGCTGGCCCGGCTTGCTCGAGAGTATAGGAAGGATCAAAGGGCAAATGGTACAAGACGTCCAGGAGGCTCAGCTTCGTAATCTTCTGAATGTCGACGAGTTTCCAGCGCTACGAAACGCTATGGATACTGTTCCAACAACCACCCAACATTCAGGCGATCGTACCAAGCTCCTCTCGTGGTCATTGGCAAAACGACTCGGACACTTCGAGATGCAATCAACTGTTCTACCGCGGTCAATACAATCCAAACGTATTGCGGCGCGAGTTTCGAGGTCATCGACGAGCACGAGCCGATATACGATCCATGGGGCGCAATCCCGCATCGCAGTGAATTCTTCCCAAAGCGTACGCCTCACCGGCCAAATGGTAGCAATGGTTACTGAGCAATTGTGACTTTGTATGTATTGCAGTGTCGTCGAGTGCCAGACCTCGCCACGTCACTCGCACTATTTATTGTTCAGAGACCAAAACGATTTGTATTCAGTCTTGTAAGATGACGCTGCGTGCTCTGACTCTCTGCTTTTTCTGTAATCGTACCAAGATTGACTTGTCTTGCTCGTGGTGGAGAATATTCTGCTCGTAGAAAACGCGATGACATGCCGATCCATGGACGTACCCATCTGATGTGCGGAGCAGACCTTATTCAGGCGCCTGTCCGACTTCCACATCCCTCAACCACTCGATCACCCTGTCGAGATCTTGCAACACCATCGCATGCACCTCCGTGTAGTACAACCACTCGTGGCATAAAGGCACCTGGAGTTCGTCGCCCACGTCCTGGTTCGTGTTCTCAAAACACCACCGCACGAAATCTTCCACATCGTCGTGCATGACATGCCAATCGAGCTCGATTTCATCAGGCCAGTACCGCCCTTCGTTGTCGAGTACGCCATAGCCAAACACTTCCGAGTGAGTCAGCTCCAGGACTTCTTCCCGCGGGTCTCGCGGCGGAGTGCTCTGCTGTTCAGATGCAGGCCGTTGCACGACCCATCAGTGGTTCTACTTTCCCATAAGCCAAGTTTCTGATGCAGCTTGTCTCGATCACTTACCCGATCTGAACTGCGGCCGATGCTGTGCTGGGTTGCGCCATACAGACGTTGGAAGTGACTTGGCTCGCTGCACAGTCCTCTCTCGGACGCTCCTGCGTGGGATCATGTGAGATCTCTGCCTCAGATGTAGCGACTGTACGAGTCTCTGGCGCGTCAGGCGAGTTCTGCTCTTCGACTGCAGTGGTTGCACCATTCGCGGGCGGTTTTGCATTGGTGTCAGCAGACAGCCCAGCGTTGCTCTCTTCGCCCACTCACCAGTTCCCAAGGATCCTTGGCGCTGTACGGAGCTGCCCTGCACAGAATCAGGAAGTGACTTGGCCCGGCGCACCCTCTTGCGGGCACGTTCTTCCATTGTGCCGTGGGAGGCAGCCATCTTTTGCATCACTCACACAATGTCGCGAGGAGGAGGGATGAACAGAACATAAGAATGGCACGACGGCCGTAACGACGGCCTCGACATGAGAAGAGCGACGCTGCTGAAAGTCTGATGGCGTTGGCTTGTGAACGCCATGGAGGTCGACTTCCGACATGTGATTTCTACAGCACGACACATTGTATGTGCAACACCGCGCTTCGTAACCCTGAGATCAGCATTATGCGCAGTAGGGTGACTCGATTTCGAGGTCATATTGTCCGCAAGTCCATACTATAGACATCTTGAATTTCCTCAGCATTGATTGAAAGGTTGCAGGTGCATTGTAGTCGGCCTGGAGACTAGAATCACTTCATTGGGAGTATTTTCGCAGTCACAGCCTCCACGTTTCTGGTCCGCGGAGGCAAGGCTTTAGCACGGAGGATGCGTGTAGTGCGGGCACATGCACATGGGCAATGCATGAGAGATCACGTTTTGCACACCAGCACTGGTCTCGAAGAACATTGATTCCACTATCCTCGCAATTATGACAGCAAGCCAGGCTCGCATTTCGATCACTCGTACAGGGTGGACCACATCCAACAACAGTAACATCTGTGCCGGCTACTTCTTGGCTGGCGTAGGCTCGGGCAGCTTCACCGCTCGCTCTGGTTCGACGAGGGTCATCTCGAAGAGTTGAATGTTGAGCTCATGAGATTGTTCCAGCGCCTGCAACAGGCACTGTACCGCCCTCTGATACTGGGCATTCTCGGGCTGGAATTGTACTAGATATCGGGCAGCGTCGCTACAAAAACCAAGATCACGGTCCGACACTGGGATATACTAGGCGCACGTTAGTGAGTGCTCCGGCTGTGACAGATGAGGGCTCACCTTACTTCGTCCGGCTCATCGTCCGCCTCGTACACATCATCTTCGTCGCCATCCTGGATTTCCGGGGCTGGCCTCGTTGTCCTGCAACCCTGTTAGTACAGAGCAATGGTGCTAGTAGCGGGGCGGTGTATACCTTGATCATTTCCATACCCAGCTTCATCTGCATTTCATCGCTCTGGTCTTGCATGATGAATATCGGTTCCGCTGCTTGTACCATCAGCCTCGTCTTCTGCTGCCATTGTGATTGTGAGTTTCTGGGTGGTCTCGATAGTAGAGGTTGAGAGCATGATGGCGATGTTGTGATGTGGCTGGAGTGAAAGTCGCTCGCACCAATAGAGGAAGCGGTTGGGAGCCGTGTATGTGCCCGTGCACGAATATGTGAAACAAACAAGTCACAAGCCGTCTTACAAGCCGCCTGATCATGTGGTCGCCCCACAGGCTGCAGTTGTTTGTGAGTGCCTCTTCGCGCGTGAGTGCCATCCTCGCGCCTTTGCTAGAAATTTCAACATCACCTTCGTAGCAGGCATCATTCATATCCGCATCGATTTGCTATCACATCTTCAATCGAACAAGGACTCTTCTATCCGCTATGGCCAATCCAAGAGTGCCCCAAAATACGTACGCGAGGCGCTTCCCTCGAGATGAGCTGGGCAAAATCATGACCGCAAGTAAAGTCAAACAAATCGAACAGAACCTGAAAATGTCGCCCCAGCAGCGTTGGGAGGCGCTTAACGCTGAGATCCCTTGGACCAAGCGTGAAGCATGGCACCGTCAAGGTTATGCCGTGACCATGCGTGGAGTCCGCGTCCGTGAAGACCGGACACGCTGCCGCGCTGTCCGACATCTGCAGCGAAACCTACTCCCATACATTCGAACATATGGCATCTTGCCTCCGGCCATCGCTTACCTCTTTGATCGTTGGCGTGGCGTATACACCATGAGGAGGGACAAGCCATGGTCTAAAGGCGCTGGGTCGTACAGACGCTTGTTTTCCCGCGAGTCTGATGTCGCAGGTCGCGACCCTAATGATGGCTTTGGCACCCGCGACGGCACCAGCCCGGGCGATACGGTCGCTCGCTACATACTTCACGGACGTGAGCTCGAGCGCCGCAAGAAGAAAGATGCGCTCGACTTCGGTGTCGCCTGGCCGCCGCACAACATCGCCGTGGGCGGTCGTGACATGGTGGCGTTCGATGATCAGGTTGACAGACTTGATTGCCACCCGGGTCTCATCGAACCAAATTTCCACCCACATTTACAGACGACGTACGAAGGCATGGAGAGGCATCGCAATGCGGCACCGAGCAACCTTTTCCCGATGGCCAATATGGAACGCAACCCTGGCTCTGAAGGAGAACCTCGTCATGGACGCAAACAACATTGACGACTTTGAGTACGAGTGGACGTCAGTCAAGCCACCAGTCATGTACGATGGCAACGTCATCGCCTTCGCCGTTGGATGGGCCCGCGTCGGGATTATCCCGATGATGATGATCGCAGCAGCGATGCATCTACTGACTCGGACAGTATCCCGGATAGACCGTACAAGAAGCAAGCCGGAACCGACTCTATCTTGCGGGATCTCGACTTGCGCAATGTCCCGGCGGAGATCAACGGCGCGATGGTGAGCGATCAGTGTGATTGGGAGGTTGCTAGTGTGCAGTCCCAGCAGGGCCAGTTGGACGATGCTCAGGTCGACCAACGAGTTGCAGCACTTACCATCCGCATGACAGGACACCAATGGTAAGCCAGTCAAACTCGAAAAGGCCGTCTTAGCCCTGATGAACGAGGCCGTGGCAATCCACAACGACGCATGCGAGCGCCGCGCAGCCCGTCACCCTCGCCCGTCCGCTAGGGCTCCAGTCCCGAACTTCAATCCCAATGAATCCTGGCCCTGGGAAGATAGTCACCAGCAGGACAGGAAGACATGGAACATGGTGTGGAAAGCGGCGCTCGATGACAGACCCGTTCTCCGCAAGGACTGTACCATTCGGACGTGGCGGGAGGACGTCGCGGAACTCGAGGCCGAGCAGGAGAAGGAGCGTGCTCTATACGACGAATTGCGTGAACTGCGAAATCCGCAGGGCTCAGGACGTCCCCTAGAGTAGAACGAGTGGCGAGAAAGTGTCAGAGCACTCAGATAGTGCAAGAGACAGCGAGCAAGGACTTTGATTATCCGGTTTGACAGAAGGCAAAGAATTTGGGCAACGAAGCTGGTCGTTCGTACGATCGGTTGGTCGAAAAGTTTTTGATTCATGGGTTTTTTGTTGTTGTAGTGATAATTTGCGAAGAATACTACTTGGACCAATATTGTGCTCATGTTTCTAGTGTATCTGGACGGAGTGGCCTTGACTTTGCGTGATGTGCGATCTGACGTTCTGCGGCATCAGCCGTCGATGGCGCGTGCTCTCCAGGTGCAGTGGACTGTTTCGGGACTATCTGTCCATGGCGGCGAATCAGCGCAAGCTTTCTTCGTCTAAGCATGGCGGGCATACACAAGCGCGAGAGATAGTTGAACATCACGTTTCGTCGTCAGCTTCTTCTGATCTGGCGCTTCGTTCCAGCTTCCATGGCGAGCACGCTCACCAGCCGCGGCTGGGCGGACCGCCTTCGACAGTCTTCAGACCGCGCGACGATCCACCGTGATTTACCGCGTTGATTGACTTCGCTGTGACGAAAGGATGACCGCTCGAGCGTGTCGCGGTCCGGCTGGCCATCGGTCATCCGAACCCTTACTGGCATCGGGGCGTGGAAACGCATAGCTGGCAAGAGCATGGGTACCGGGCATTGGGACCATCTCGCCAGCGCGACATTAGCGATCACACTACCATCGGCCGGCACACGAGCCCATGGGCTGCTCAGGCGCTGGCATACGACCTCGGTGCGTTCCCTCACTCGGTGCGGACTTGGCAACGGATCGCTGCTGGTCATGCCGTCCTAGGACCACGCGCCTCGCTGAAGTTCGGAGGTGTGCTGCAGGCTCAAGTATGTTGTTGCCGTCGTGGTCTTCTGTCGCACGAGGATGATGTGGCCGAAAGCAACGCTCGCTCTGCAAGATCCCGGCTCTTGTCACGCTCCTGTCTCTCTGTCGAGAGCATCTCGCCGCTTTTCCCGAGGCGCTGCCCGGCATGCCTCGAAGGACAAGCTCCAGCTCGCGTTGCGATCATTTCCTCCGAAAGACCATATCAAGCATACGCCGTTGAACGATGTTATGTACGTGCCGTGCCGTGACCTCTCAGGTGAGGCGCTGTGTTTCTGGATGGCCGATGAGGCAGGCACGCGTGCCTGCCAGAGACTCGATCGCGCCTGCCCGTATGAACGCCCTGATCGACCACGCCCCACGATGCGTCCCTTGTCAACCGATCTCTACGAATCCTTCCGCTATCTGGCTTGCTGCAAGCACCAAATCACAGAAAAACACATTTCTCTTCGGGAACTCTGTCTTCCACCTCACGCGCGGATCGTACAGACCTGCTGCACGATGCCCGAGAGTCATCTCGAAGCTGCCCGACGGCGGGGGCAGTGGATCGAGCGCAACCCGGCCAGCGTTATTACGTGGGTTCCTAGGACACCCCTGCGGCCTCCCCACTCCGCCGGCGTCTGTACCACTCGCAGACTCGGCCCCCCTCTCCTGTTGCCTCGCCTCCAGACTCCCCGGGAGCGAATGAGACGCCTCGCTGGTCTGGAAGGCAGCTGCGCGGACTGAAGCGCCGCCGGCCGTCCTCCACCGACCCGCCCATACGCCTCGCGAGCACCGCCCAGCCCGCCGGGACCATCGTGAGTAGTCTACCGATCGTACAGGCGGGAGCTGACGTGGCGGCAGATCGTCATATAGCATGTTTCACGACTTGCCGAGAGTCACGTTTTTGTCTACAGACCACGGCTCTGCAGCTGTCGGCTATGGAGCTCGTCCGCGTGGACGTGTCGTCCCAAGCATACCTCGCTGTTAAGGACAAGCTGCAACGTCTTATGGAAGGCGACAAGGGTGATGCTGTGCGCAATTATCCTAAAAAATCGGACAAGGCACGGCATGCGTGCCTGTTCGGCAATTGTCACCGCGACCAGCGGCGCCAGCAGAGTGAGGGGATTGTCAGCGGAGCAGAAATGCTTCGCGTGTCGTATGTGTGCCAACACCAAGGCACCATGTATCGTTTTGGTCGAGGGCATGCTGGTGGTGATGCCGCTGCCCGCCGAGGTCCGTGACAAGAATGCGGCCACTACTGTTGAGCCGCAAGACATGGGATACTGGGATCTCGTCAAGATTAAATATAAGCAGCACGGTCGATTTCTGGAAGGACAACTCTCCGGTTGTCTAACTGTACGGATAGCCCATTGATTTACACCTAGACTTTTGCTATATAAAGACTTCTTGCTATCTTACAGCTTCTACGTAGCATCTCGTCCGTTCATCGACAACACGGTTGTACGATTGTCAGATCAGCTAACCCTGGTCTATTGCATACATGCGAGTTGTTGCCCTTGTCGAGGTGCTCAGTAACCCGTGGCGGAAGTTGTAGTTCAAGGGTACAACCTAGGAATATTCCTAACGAGAACCTTGACACTATGTAGGGACAGAACCATAGCAAATGACATTCCTATCTACGGACGAACGATCGCTCGGCCGCATACTCTAGAATCTATCGCACACTACTCAAGCATGATACCGGCAATCGGCCGGATACTCTTCGGTCCAGCAAAGGACCGCGTTGCTCATATATTGTGATGCGATCTAGCACCGCGCGTCCCGCCGCTGGGCAGTGGTGGTCTCACCCACATCACGTCATCCTGCAAGAATTGCTGTTGCGGACACAATATTCGAACAGGCACGCAACCCGTTCCGCGTCAAATCTCTCACGATATTTGTGCACAGCGGCACCCATTTTCGCCGAGAGGCGTTGCTACTTATCCTCCACGGCGACGTATGCTTGGGACAAAACGGCCACAGAAGAGGTACGCAACCTGTCCCTTGGGAAGAAGCATAGAGCGTCAAGACTCAGCAGGACCCGTTGATCTCAAAGAAATCCCCGTCTTTTTTCTGATCAGACGCTTGCAGAATGCCAGATTTCACCGGTATTCGTAGAGAGATAGTTAAGTCAATCGAGGGTAGATCGGAAGAGAGGAACACCCTGTTTCTTTCATCAGATATTTGCAGAATGTCAGATCTCAGAGATGCTTATAGAGATAGTCAGCCCGTACCACTCGCGGTAGTGATCTCGCCGATCCACGTCCTGCAATAGCGCAGCCTCAACGCCCTGTTTCCTTCCAAGCCAGCTGCTCAAACGCTTGCTTGTGCTCCTCGTTCCACACGCGGGAGCGATCCTGGAGATGGTTCTGCTCTTTTCGTATCAACCGGGAGTTGCACAGCTGGCATTGAAGGGCTGCAGCCGATTTTAGTGTGCCCGAGGAGCGTGTGAGCCATGCCCTGGCGGAGCTTGTGCTGGTTGTGTAACATCACTGGAGCACATGTGACTTGGCGCGTCACTCCCCAGACGCGTAACCTTCCCCATCTGCGCACATCTCTGATCGACCAACTCCCAGCGACACCCAGAGCCTATCACATCGCTAGCAGCTAGACGACGACAAAACTCCTCAAGATGGCCGACGGCACTCGTCAGCAGCGCCTTGTACGACACGGCTCCGTCCAAAATCGTAGCGAGGAAGAATCTGCTGCTGAGCGTCGTCAGAATCATGGGTTTTTGATTCCCGTAGTGTGGGACACCCTCTCCACCAGGTCCATGGTCGACTGGCGGGCTAAAAACCTCGGCAGGCAGCGCGGTACCGTCGACGACGATGGGCTCATGGAGGAGCTCCCGCGACCCTCGTCGGGTGATCCGACAGCCACAACCCGATCGAACAAGCCGCGGCGTGCGAGCCCAGCCCGCCGGTTTCCACTCACCCTCCAGCGCCGCATACATTCCCTCGTCGTCGCAGTACAGCGAGACCATCGACGATGACCAGGCGCTGCCGTCGTCCGATCCGTTGCACGGCCCCGACACCTCGCGTGACGCAGGACGCGCTAGCGAGCCAAGGGCCGTCGAGTATGTTCGGCTATCAGAGACGGGCCTCGCGAATCGCCAGTATTTGGACAACCCGTCCGCCGGCCCGCGGACTAGCAGGCCCACTAGCGAGGAGCTGCGTGTGCATTTCCGTAGCTTGTTCGACTCGGACCTCGAGGCGCTCCTACAGGAAATCGACACGGCCCAGCTACGGCCATGGCATCTGGAAGCGACCGGGCGATGCTCGTCCGTACGATCGTAAAGACCGCCCAGATTCTTATGTGGCGCATTATCTGCACCATGAACCGCCAAATTCTCCGGGGCTTGATGGCCGGCACCCTCCCGTCCCCTTGCGCGAACCGACCAGGCCGTGCCACGCCCTACGCCGACACCGCAACCGTGCAGCCGAGGGCTCCGTGCCGGTGATCTACGTCCAGCATCTAGTAAAGAAGGCGACCGGGGCAGGCCCGACGCCGCGTGAGCTTCGTACGATTCTCGACCGCTGCTGTCGATACTCCCGCCTGGACCCAGTGAGACCTGGCGCAGCAAGTCGATCAGCTAATATCGCGGCCCGTTACGGACGGTCTCCGAACGCAGCCGGAAAGGCGTGCGCCGCTACTTGAACGCCAGTCTCTGGCAGACGCCGAGCGAGACCCGCCTACAGCAGCTCGTCGACTTTGTTAAGGCCGGCTACCGCCGCATCGAGCTCGCCGAGGCGGCTGGCGTGACTGGTGAGCTCCCGCCGTGGTCGGAAGTCGGCTACACAATCGAGGCACCGAAGCGGGCAGTCGACCATTATAACGAGTCGAGCAGCAACTGGCTAATGCACTTAGTTCGATCGCTGTGTCACCGGCAGTGGCCTGACGTTTGGGATCTGGAATTCCGCGTGGTATACTGTATTCCGAGCCCGGCTGCCGTAGCCCTCGCAGAGGACCTGTTAACCGTTCTCGCGCTAGCAGAGCACGACCACGGTGGTGGATTCAACGCTCATGCGCCGGGGCCGCAGCATTGCATCGGCGATGAAACTGTCATTCGCAGCGTGGATGCAATGCGAACAATGGATCAGTGAGAATGTGCCCACGGAAGCGAACGCCTGGCACTATATGGCTCCCACTCGGGCGAAGCGTACAGCAGAGCTCGAGGCGGAAGAGATGGCGGCCCTGGAGGCGCAGTTCCGCGACCTAGAAGAACAGAACGCCGCCCTGGAACAGAAGAACTCCCTGAGGCGCCAGCAGCAGCAAGAGGATCGGGAGCGGTACGAGCGCGTGGTCGCGTTCTTAGACGTTGCGATCGCTCGCGCGCGCGCGCGTCGAGAGGGCCATGTGCCGCCCGATTGGCCGGAGAAGCATGAAGATTGAATGACGATCACGCAGCGCAGAGCGCCGCGCATCTCGTACAGGCATGGCATAGTCGCTAGGAAGCGGAGTCCAAGTGATGATTCTTTAGCTAGCTGTACGACATGTTCTCCGTAGATATTGATAGAATCCGGAATTCTGCAATCATCTGACTACTGAATATGCTCATTTCTTTGGGATCAAGTGCATCGACTGACAGCTGCGGGGCCACCGTATAGGCACGCAGCCTGTTGTGGAGCGGATTTCTGGTCACAGATGTATAATCAGTCACACAAAACTATCCTTTTCGAGACTTTGAAGGGTAGTTGGTACTTGACATCAGCCAGACCGAGGACAAGTCATTTATCATGATATATGAGATTTTTCAGTGATTTCACCGATGGTCGACTTTCATACGTGTACCCAGACAGTCCCTTCACCGTTCTTCGTCGGCTTTCTTGCGATATCTGTGCACTCCGGCGTCATTTTCGTCGTTCATGACTTTTGACATACTAGGTTACCCATGATTCCGTATCACGATGCGACACCGACTGTATCTTCGGCTACGCTCGCCCAATACATGTCAAGCGGCAGTCTGTAAGATCTTCTGAAGCTGAGGAATCTGAGGAGAGACTCGATCGCGCCTGCCCGCTTGAACGTCGTCCACCACGCGCCCTGTTCAAACCACGCCCGCGACGCGTCTTTGTCAGCTACATTCTTCACACCTCACGCGTAGCTCGTACAAGCCTCGATACCATCTGAACATATCTGACCACGATGGCGTCCGAAAGTCCTCTCGAAGTTGCATGAGTAGTTGAGGGATTCTCACATAGACTTTTGCTATAAAAAGTTTTCTCGCTACGATATCTACGGATGTCCATGGGCCGCTAGGAAGGCGGCGTGCGGATGGGCACGAGGGCTCCGGAATCTGCCGGCCACGCCGCGATAATCTCTGAGATCGCTTGTTGGTATCTCTGCTCATTTGTACGACACTGCTCGATGTCCTCGATGTACACCGCGGCGGCCGCTTTCAGGTCGTCGTTCTCGGCCTGGGCCTCGCTCAGCTCGCGCTCCTGGTCCTCACAGACTTGCTGAGAGTCGTGCGCCTCTTGGCGGGCGGTCTCCAGAGCCGTCTCGCACGATCGCAGCTCCGACTGAGCCTGCTCGAGGGTGGTCTGACGGCCTACCGCCTCGGCTTCCGCGTCATCGAGTGCCTGTCCGAGTCGGTCAATCTCCGTCCTGCACGACTGCAGCTCGTCCAGGAGCTCGTTCTTGGTCTTGAGGGATCTTGCCTCCCCCTCGTCGATCTTCGCGTTATGGGTATCACATTGTTCTTTGTACCACTGGCGCGCATCGGCGAGCTCCTTCTCGAGTTCCAGCCGAGCCGTCTGCTCCTCGACGGCGCGGGCACGGAGATCCCGCAGGGAGAGCTCAAAATCATCGCGCCAGACTCGCTGCGAATGGAGCTCCCGCTTGCGCAGGTTCAGCTCCGTCGAAAGGAGCTTGCGCTCGGTGCGCAGGTCCGTCTGGAACTTCGCCAGTGCCTGCCGGGCTGTATCGGCGCTCGATTGCGCGAGCGAATGGCGGCGATTCTCTTGAACGCTGGCGGCATACTTGCCGCGCGTCTCGAGCAGCTCGCGCGTGCTGTCCTTGAGCTGTCGGGCGACGTCGTTGTGCTCCCGCTGGCGGATTTTGTGCTGGGCTTTACTAGCGACGAGCTCGTTCGAGGTCTCGGTGAGACGTGCATGATGGCTGTCGCGCGCCTGCTGCGTCACGGTCAGATCCCGCCGCGTCGCGGTGAGCGCCTGTACGGTTTGATCCCGCTCCCGGACCCGTATGCTCAGCTCGCCCTGGAGGTCGAGGCTCTCCTGCCGTCGGGGCGTCGCAGTCGGCCTGCAGCGTCGCAAGTAGCGCAGAGGTGGTGCGGTAGTCATGGTGCAGCTCCTCGACCGCAGCCCAGAGCGGCGGCATGCTCTCTAGGGCCATGTGGATGGCGCGCATCGCGATCTGGCGCCGGGCAGTCATGCCATCGGCCGTGACCATCGAGGTCTTCAGACTCGCTTGGGCGTCGCTTATCGCATCGTACACAGCGGGCGGAAGGTGAGGGAGGTCGTCGAGAAAGCAGTCCAGCTGGGACAGCGCCGTCTCGGTGATGTGGCCAGCTGCTTGGGATTGTATGTACGACTCGGTCATGTCCGCGAGCTCGCGCTGGACGCCGGTCAGCTGCCGAGTCGTCTCTGTGTGGTCGGCTGTCGTGCGGCTGAGATCTTGCGACTGTCGATCGTAGCTGGAATGCAGGATGCTCAGCTTGTCGCGAAGGTCGGCACGTTCGAGATCGCTGTCGCTCTCTTGACAGCGCAGGCGCTCCTCCAGTTGGCCACATAGCGCCACGAGCGTGTTCTGGTCGGTGTCGGTCTGCTGCGCCGCCGCACGCTGCTCCTCCAACGCCGTTTGCGCGGCGGCGAGGCGCTCCTCGGCCTGGCGACGAGCGGCGGTCATCTGATCCAGCGCTGAGTTGATCGCCAGAGCCTGCTGCTCCGACGCCGCCTTGTGATCGGCGAGCTCCTTGATGGCCTTGCGGCGATCACTCTCGGTCTTGAGGAGCTGCTGCTCGTACAACGTCTGTGTCTTGGCCTTCGACTCTTGAAGGGAGGCGCATTCGGCCGTCATTTGCTCGCGATGCGTGACGTGCAAATCGAACAGCTGCCGATTATACGCGGTCCGCTGTTCCGCCAAGTGCTTGGTGCTTTCCGCTCGCTCGCCGGCCGCTCGCTCGCCGGCATCTCGCAGGGCATCGGCAAGGGTCTGGTGTGCCCGTTGGGCGTCATGGATGCGTGCCGTCTCGGCCTGCTTCAGCTCCTGCTGCGCGGTCTGCAGCTCCTGCTGTAGAGTCTGTCGCCGCTCGTACGATTCTTTGTATCGATCGATCTGACGTTGCTTGCGAGCGTCTTCGGTCCGTGCCAAGGCCAATTCCGTCTCAAGGTCGTGCCGCTTCTGTTCGAGTCGCTGGGCCGACTCTTCGGCTACCTGCAGCGTGGCTTTGAAGCTTTGCGCTTCTGTCCGAGCCTCTTCCAGCTGCTTCGGCGCTGACTTATGCTTCTCATACCATCCGCGGAAGTTATCTCGATCCTTGTGGTATTTGTCGACCTGCTTGTTCAAGTCCTGTAGCAGTGCGGGCACATGCGCGACGGTAGGCGCATCGTCTTTAGGCCAGGCACGTAGCCCGACCTCAGCTGGCTCGAAGTCTGCTTTCATGCTGTCCGCGACTGTACGGTAGATCGCCGCCTAAGCGTCCAGCTGTACGGTCTTGGCCTGCAGTTCTCGATCGTAGAGCGCGCCGAAGCGAGCCGGTAGCGACTGCCCGAACTCCTCGAGCACCGTCGTGGTGTCCCTCTTGGTCAGCGCGATTCAATTCTTCGCCCTCTACCTTCTTAGAGACCAACAGGCGTATCTGCTCATCGATTCGCTGGTTGAGTTCCGCGCGACGCGGTCCATTCCTAGACCTGACGCCGGGCCCGGCGAAGGCGCCAGGCTGCGCAAGGCAACTGAAAGGTGTCTTGCTCGAGTTGTTCGACATGTTGTACGATCCGTCGACTGCATGTAGACTCTGGGCAGGAGGCAGAGTGTATTCGGATTTGACTGAGGACGACCTGCTTCGCGCTGGTGTGTGGGATGGGCAGCGGGATGGCGGGCGGGGCTGAGAAGCCGGCGCTAGTGCCCGCCCGTGGCCATTGCCCGCTAGAACCGGACTAGGGGAGCAACAGTCTATGAGCGCAAGCGATGCTCGTCGCTCCCAGGACAAGCAGTAGGCAACCGCGACGCGAGGAGACGCGGTCTATCATGGTCGCCTGCACCGGCTGTGTAGAGTTTAGCGCCTGGAACACGGCGTCTCTTCTTCACACGTTCATGCGATTCACCAGCATGCACATGTTCCATGCTCATCAAGCTGTACCATTGCAGACACGATTGTTCATCGTCGATGTAAGTTCATGGCATCCGTAAGATCAAGCAGTGCCTCCGTTGATTCGTGTCGAGTGGCCTGATACGACATCGACTTGCCAGGCACATAATGGAAGCAGACGCGCCCGCCGATGACCGCCCGTCCCATTCTGGCCGGACTTATCGACCGAATGGATACACCGTGCAGCTTGCCTAACACCTTGAGCCAAAGACTACACGAGTCGATCAGTCGTGGTCGAAACAGACATCTGGTGGAACGGTCTGTTCACGACTCCATAAGTCGCACGGCTACTCGGGATGCGCCACCTTCGGCGTCCCGACTCGAACAACGAACCGGGGACAGCGCCCTGAGCCGCTAGAAACGGCTCAGCGCCTCGCGCTCTGGACAAGACGCATGGCCTACGGCCGACAGCGATCTGCTTTATCGCGTCATTGCGTTGACCAACAAGCTCCAATCTGCCATCGATGAGCTACAGAACATCTTGATCGACCGTACAGGGATCTCTGAGATCATGCAAATGCTCTGCGCGCGCAACCAGATGTACATGCTCGAGCTACAGGACGAGGTGGTTCGACTGCGCGCCGAAGTCCGCCAGCTACGCGAGCTTTTGACGCGATCGCATATGTCATGATTCCTGAGAAGCAGGAGCGTCAGGAACCGGATTAGCCTCAGCCGAGCCCAGGCAGGTCGCATCTTCCTCGCGAGCGACACCGTCTCGCGGTCTGATCTGTCATCTAGAATGCTTGTACCATCGGAGATGTCTTACACCGCATCGCGATAATGATACCCACTCGCCCAATTACCAGACGTGGTACATGTATGTAGTTCAAGGAATGGGCGTGTTCGCTACCACCACAAGAGGGTCCATCGAAGTTCCACATGCATTGACCATTATTCTGAGTGCAGCCTAGGTATCCCTCTCGCTTGTACTACTATACATGCTCCTGAGAATTGCCTCCTTACTACCGCACAATATGAATCCCAGGAAGACGCAAGCAACAACTTTTGAATTCGACGCACCGCAAGACTATCAAGCTCACTTCCCAATTCGATCAAATTGCTGATCCACGAGTCGTTCGACTCTGCGTCTGTTGGAGTCGTGCGGGTGCACTAGACTGTCGGATCATGACCGGCGCGGTCGAGAGATTGCCAGGCATGCCTGTGGTCGACCCAGCTTCCACCGAGGCAGTGCCTGCGCGCTGCTCTGTACCATCATGACTTGAAGATTGCGAGAAACTGATCAGATCCTCCGTGCTTGTTGAATCACGATTGGCGCGCTCAGTCGTACGGCCACGGGCAGGAGGACTTGCGCTGTCATCGTCGTCGCTCCCACGGTATAACGCGAGAAATCTACAAGTGGCGTTCAGGATCTCCTCACGAAAGTCTTCCAGATCGACTGAGTGGCGTCTTGTTGGCCGTCGTACGATTTGGGCTGCTGATCGGGCGCGTATCAGTGCCGCCAAGCTCGTATATTGCTCATCGGGACCCCGACGCTCTGGCAAGATGCGAAATCGCCGGCGCTCGTCCTCGGATGCGATCGACGACGATTCAGAGTTCTCCAGACTGTTATAAGAAGCCAGCAATTGATGGAATTGCAAATGTGGTTGAAGCTCAGAGGCCTGTACGGTTGGTGACGGAGGAGCCACCCCTGCGTATGCCGCGTCGCGCTCCTCCGCCGTCAGATGCCCGTTGCCGATGCGCTCGATGTGAACCTCGGGCCAAGACATGATGAGAGTTGCTTTTGGGGAATTTTCGATCGACCAGATGAGAGACGAGGGTCATTCAACAGCGCAAGGCGCAGATGTGCATGCACGACTAGAAGGATGTCTCCCGAAAACTCTGATGCATTTCAAGCTTGCGTGGCTGGTAGTGGGTCGATCCCATTCACACAGCATTCGGGAAGCGGCTGGATTGATGATCCGATCGCCTTTCACGCGCACTTTGCTCAGAGAAAATCCTGCTCACTAAGCTGGCCCAATGGCCACCGCTGCTGTCCGTTCACGCCATCTACTCGCTGTTAGCTATCGCCGGTCGTACACGCACAAGAACCAGCAGCATTTGTTCACCACTCGTTCACCGCGGAAATATGGCGGATCCCAGCAAGCACGCAACGCCACAAGTCATGCGACACACCCACCGGGCGCCGATGAACACAGGGCAGAATGTCATGTCACGCGATTTGGGCTCGCCAATTCTCCCTGCTAGCCAACGTCCAGCTGAGCATCCTTGCCAGCCAAAGGTAAGGCCCTGGACACGGTCCCTTGTACCACATTCTGGCTCACAGTGTCCAGCTTCCAGAGGAACCGCGTCTCCAAACTGGTCCTACTGCACCTCAGACTCTAAGCAAGATGTCGAAAGCGGCGATCGAACAAGAGTTCGAAGCAACCCGGGCCGACATCGAGACCAAGCTGGCGTTGCTCGGCCCAGAGAAGCGACGTATGGCTGACGAGTTCATCAGTCGCGTTGCCAAGCTTGACGAGGCGGAGCGCGCCGTGGTGGCGGCTCGCGCTGCCCAGCGTGATGCAGGAGGCGCCTCGAACAAGTGATCGGGCATCATGAACGATCATGGCCGTGTGGAACCGTTGGAATGGGAGACATGAGGAGGAAGCGCCAATGAGGCCATCGCTTTTTAGTTGCTAGGGAGATTCTTTGGACTATCCTAATCAAGAGCTTGTCATATTCCATCTTGTCCGATTGTCGCGTGCGGATTTCAGATACGCTCGCACTCATGCGTCGGCATATTCTCTGTAGTATTCTGTTCCAAGAGCGCTCCATGGAGACGCGCACTATTGCACGTCAGCTTTTTGGAGAGGTCAATCTCTCACGTGAAGATGTTCGAGACATGTGCAGGATCAATCTGTTCGGTTTGTATGTACAATCTGAACCATAGTCATCCCTCCATGAGTGTCCCGCGCGGATTTGGATGCATGGAAGCGCTCGCGAACATCGGTGATCTCGACTACAGGGATCTGGTCGCGGATGCTACAGGGTCTCGTCTACTACCTAGGACATCACTTTCTCGCACAGTATGGTGCATGCGCTCTATAGAAGCTGTACCGAAGCATGCAACTCAACATGAGGCACTGTTGAAGGACAAACCTCAACATCTAACCTGGACGGAGTACTTCCCACCAGCGGAGGCCACCGAGCATGGATGCCCTGCTTGCGTCTAGCGGGCCGCTACGCTTCTAATGTGCGCAGCTGCTACTTAAGTATGGTGCGATCGGCAGCCACACAATTAGAGTTTCCGGCTACCAGGTTTGAGACCTGCTGCATCTAACGTCACGTCTGCTGAGCCGCTCGAACAACTCAGGTCCAGCGAGCGAGTGAGGCACAGGCGACGACAAGTGTAGAGCGGTCTGCGTACCGATAGTGATTGTCCTCTACAGACAAGGTGGCTACCTTCCCTGACAATTGCGTTGCAGGATTTGCTGTGCGCTTGCCCGGCCTGTGCACGTCGACGACACGCGCCTGTCACACAAGAACAAATGGCAGGCACGGCTGGCGCAAGAGCTGCCGCCTACCCGCCCACTGGATTTTCCGTTACTGCGTGCGCGTCCTTGCAAAATTGCACGTCCGATCTGTTTACCTGACCAAAGCCCACTACACGCCTGAGATCCTCGCGCAGTTGTACATCTACTATATCTCTCCCATCACAAAAACAACGTTCGTACAGAGTTCCTGGCGAGCGTGACGTGCAGAGTGCTGATAAGTGTTCAGAATCATGAGCAAACCACAAGGAAACTCGGTCACAGTGCCGGCCGTGAACATCGAGAAGTTTATAGCAGCGTTTGAGACCCTGACGTCAAACGAACCGGTGCTACACCGTCTCGGGCACAAGACGAACGACGAAGATAATGATTCAGACATCGAGGATGTCCTCAAGCTCCGCGCAGTCCCTGTTCCGCTAAAGAATCCCCCGACCAACACTTCCCAACCTGTTCGTCCTGTGTCGGCTAAGAAGATGCAGCTCTTCATAGACGCGTTCGAGCAAAGCTCCGAGGTGGGTCTTCATATTTCCCTTCAACGTGATTGTACCACCTAACATCTATAGACAGAGCCCGAAGTCCCTCAACAAGTGATTCCGCGATGGAATTACTATCCACAGCCTCCTCTTCCGCCACCAGGATGGACGTCAATCCCGATGGCGGACGACGAAGAGCGTGCTCGTCGAGCTCGCCCACCACGTCCATGCTCTCCAGTCAGTCGTACAGAAGCCGAGGAATTGAAAGAGGTTGAGAATCTGCTTCTGAGTATTCATAACTGTACACAAAAGTTGTTCCAGCAGATCAAGGACATGGCACCTTTTCTGAGGCGGTTCAATGTTCAGACAGCGGTGCGTGGTCTGCCTAGGGCACCGTCCACAGAAGAGTAGATTCATCGCTCAATGTATGAAATAACATGGAATTCAATTGTCATCTCTCGCGTACTCAGGACGATAGCGAATGAGCCTAAAGCCTTGTGTACAGTTTGTCGGAAGCTTTGTAGCATCCTTACTTGTTACGCTAGAGAATGCAATGGATAATAGCTAAGCACCATGTCCACCTCCTGTACCATACGCTTGCTAGACCTCCCTGTGAAATTGATCAGACGTGTAATTTAGACTGATGGGCTAGACAACGTACCGGTGATCTCTCTCATTGTTCTCTGCGTTGCTAGCATTTGAGTTGTCTTGCGGCTGTGAAGAGCGTGACTGCTTGCCGCGTTCCTCTTCTTGCTTCTCGCGGGCCTCGACCACAGTAGCCTGCCGCCAGGTCAGCATCGTCACTAGTGGTATGTGCCAACGAGACAAACCGTGAGTGACTCGTTCGTCTTTTTCTGTGCTTTGATGACAGCTTTGATAGCCGCGTGCAAATTCACCGTGTCCTCTGTGTACTGAGCACCCCAACGGTTGTAGGCAGCTACTTTTTCCGCGAGTCTTTCCCTCAGACGCGCCAGTTTCTGGGCGTTGTTCGAGTTGCTCATGATGGTGGACTTTCTGATGAACAGGTGGAGAATCGTACAGTGGACGGGAGGAGTTTTCGAAAGTATGTGCACAATTAGAACACCATACAAGTCTTCGAGACTGACTGGAGACTCTTCGTGGGCGAGGCATCTCATGGCGCCATAACAGCATACATAGGTGCAGCGCGGATCACGTGTGACTTGACGTATGTTGACAGATGCGCCTCCGACACCACTTGCTACTGCTAGTGCAATGATCACTCCGAACAAACACACTTGACGGCCTTTTTTCTGGTTACTAGGTTCTTGCACATTCAATTCATGGTGGGCATCACATGAAGATTGAGCAGGCATCGCTCATCTCTGCTAGGTAGTCTTTTGTCTGGGCTCTATCAATATATTCTACGACCTCGAAGCACTGTACGTGATGTGGGCGTGGCGACAGGCTCGCTTCACACCTGCTCGCGTTTCCCGAGTGACGCAAGTAATCAAAGCCGACTCGTACCACAGCGAGCTAACGATTCCCTGCTAGAGCTCGGAGTCCTAGGATGAGGCGTCATCTCTTCACTTGGCTCGACTTGCCGCATCGCATTGCGACCCTTCCAATTTCTCCCAGCGGAAGCGCTCATCTGCCTGAACATAACATTGATCAGTGCTGTTCCAGCTCATACCTGTGGCTGGGCGGGTACAGCATACGTTGTTTAGCAAGGTGTTCTACCTGATCTTGCATGTGGACACCCGTCGCAAAGCACACGATCTTCATACATTTGTATCGAGCATGTGAACGTCTTTCATTGCCGAAGATGAGTTCCCAAGACTGTGCCGGCACCGTGCTATCTTGCAATAATATCCTTTCGTTCGTGTTACTCGTACGTCGCACCATCTTGCCGGGCTCTTCCACTCACCGCTGAATACTTCCTTTCCATTGGCAAATCCGGCCCATCTGATGTTGTAGCTATTACCGCAGCACTTTGCATGTGCGGCGCAGGCTGGGAAGGTAACACAAGGCTGGTGTGTGCCACTGCCCGGGCAAATCTGCTTATGAGCATATGATCAAGGTCACGCAAGGAACAATAAGATGTCTCAGGTCAAGTGATGCTCGCAATCGTGCAACCGCTCACCATTACACGCATGATACTCATCTCTTCTATCACATCTTCATCCTCCATCTTCCCACTTCATCCCAGCTTGTACAATCAAACATGGATGTCACGAAGGCCGAGTACACACGCCTCGCGCTTCTCGCGTCTAGCCAGCGTGAGCCGTACAAGGAAATCGATGACCATGTCAAGGAATCCAAAGCCCATGTGAAGCGTGTGTTTGCATACTTCCAGACGATGTCCACCACGGAGATTCACACCGCAGAGCAGAAGATCGTGACTACTACGGACGTTCCCTCGGCAAAGCATAAGAGCATGACTTCCCAGCAGCCTCTGTTCGATCCCTCTGGGAAGTGGCAAGGTCTCCCTGCGGAGCTGAATCATTGGGTCAACGGTGTGAATCTGCGTTACACAGATACAGCAATCACCGAGACTCCCATTCCCACCAAAAAATTGTATCTTTACCTGGCCCAAGTCCTGAAGACTCCCATGACCAACGCAGGACCGTTACTTGCCGGGGTGCTTCCTACACTCGTACGCCACGCGCTTGACAAACATAGGCACGGTGAGTGACGGCATTCAGCACTACGTGTACGACATTTCCACTGACGATCATCTAGACAAGACTGACGCTCAGATCGAGCAAGAACTGATCACCGAGAAGATGGCTGAGAAGGTTGTTATTCCGACACGCCCCTCTGGTGGTACCAAGCATGGACTTGATGACACGACCACTTCCTCCGAACCCAAGAAGCCCAAGCTCACCCCTGGTGCTGCTGATGCTGCCTCCACAAAGCCAGCCCTCACGCAGAAGCAGCAGCAGGAGAAGCAAGACCTGGTCAACAAGTATCAGCCCGACTTCGACAAGGCGAAGAAGAAGACCGACGACTCGTACAAAGCGCAAGCCGAGGCAAACGAGAAGGTCGTCGCTATCAAGCGCGAGCACAACGATTACCAGAAAGACTTGACCCAAACGCGTGAGGACCGTCGCCAGAAGTTGACAGAGCAGACAGAGGACGTCAAAGGGCAGATGGACGGCTTCGCTACGGCAGAACTCACTGACGACCACGCCACTCACATTAGGAATGTCCTCGTGGCCCTCTACACGTCGTACAGCAACGCTGTCATCAAACAATTGGAGGAAGACGGAAAGGTCCAAGAGATAGCTAAACGCTATCACGAGGCTAAGGCCGACTCTGAGAATGCTAAAGAGCAGTACAACGACGACAAGAAGGCTCTCGATCAGCTTGAGCAGAAGCACAAGCTGGCCTTGAAGAAGTTCGAGTGAACTCTTCCGTTGTTCGATTCATTTCCAAGTCGAGGTGCAGAGCACGGGTGATGGCAGATTTTTCCTTTGTTCGATCCACATCAACCACACTTCCGGACATGGTGCTGTGCGCAAGCATGGACATCAGACCGTACGAAGTTGTACCGAGAATGACTCATGAATAGCCCATCAATTGAAAAAAAATCTTGACATGCAATTGCCAACGTCTCTCGTTCTGTCCATCGTCCTTGTGCACATCGACGTCGGCAAGTGATTCGTGAAGCTGTCATCGCTGTACCATTCGTATCATCCTTTTCGTCGTCCTCTCCTTCCCGAGTTCATCTTAGAGACCACCGCTCCCTGCGACTCTCGGCGCATGGCCGACCGGTCACGACAGATGTGTTAAGTGCACATGGGCAGGCGATCCCATTGATCCATGATCATCTCGCGCACTCTGAACCTGCTGCATTGCGCCGAAGCGAGAACAGAGTCGCCGGAGCATGGCCATCACATGATCAGCCGACTCAGCGGTCGGTTCAATGGTCAGAGTTTGAGCGCATCGATCTCGAGCTCTATGCCTGCTCCCGCACCATGGTCATTGCCAGGGTGCAGTGAAACAACACCTCGATACAAGTGTCTCCAACAAAACGGCATGCGCTGGCCTGCGTGATTGCGATAAGCCTATTCAATACGAGAATGAATGCAACAGGTCTGATCAACAAGAGGAGTATTGGCCATTATGACGCGGCAGAGAGACTCGGAAGTTGTTGTACTCCAGAGTCGGACGCCACATCACACCGCGCCTCGCTTTATGTTCAGCAGTAGCTCAACAACAAACTAAGTGCGGAAATTCTGAGAAGACGTGAGAGGTATCGCCGGCACCGCGCAGCTCAATGGCGAACCGAGTGCGGAGATTCGGAGAAGACGTGGGAACAGTCGCCGGGCACTGCGCAGCTCGCTCAACCTTGGCCTGCAGCATTGCAATCTCTCGCCCGGCGAAGATGTCCTGCCGATCGCTCTGCTGCGTCTCGCAGATCTGAAGCTCGTAGAGATGACTTGCCGATCGTTCCGCTGCGTCTCGCGGCTTCGAAGACCACAGAACATCAAGTGATTCACGGCCCGACATACCCTCCACACCCTGCGAGGCGTCGGGATTTCGTGTGACCACGGCTGGAAGCATGACCGAGCCAAGAAAGACTGAACGCCGTCAGCCGGTGATGAATGAGGTCTTCTTGCTCCTGTTCCTGGCTCTTGCGCAGATCGGTCGACAATCACCCGGCGTGATGGCCGTGCAAGCATGACTCTCTGTTCAGACGCTGTCTTGTGCTCCTCGTACTTCTTGGCGATGATTATTGCGTCGCTGGTGCACGCAGCCTTGATGCTTTGTGCTTCTTCCCGAGCCTGTCTCGTACCATTCACGAAAGTATTCTGGATCCTGACGGTATCGGCCGACCCGCTGATTCAAGTCCTGCGACAGCGGCAGACAAGCTATACAGGAGTCGATCATCCTCGGTGCTCCAGGCTTACGCCGGCGGCTACGTTCGCTGCGAATACTCGTCGCCCTCCGTCCAAGCACCGTCCACCGGCCACAGAGATGTCCTCATGCCTCTCCGCCGCAGACTGGCATTCGACGTCGCACAAGAAGAATTCCGTATGCACTTCCGGTCGTCACCGGCGGACCTCCGAGGCCGTGCTGACCGCCGACACGTTCTCCCTCGCCTGCTGGGCGTGTGCGGCCGTCTTTTCGTCGGTATATCGCCGCACCATCGTAGACATCGTCGCAAACCCCTGCTGGATTCCCAGGAGGACTGCGCGGATTCCTGAAGCATCGTCGCGATATCCTCGTGACGATCGCGCCCCAACTTCTCGTCCTCTGCTTTCCTGGAGGCTGACAGGCGTTCCTGCTCCTCATGACAAGCGCGTTTTCTGCTCTCGCGGAGGCTGACAGGCGTTCCTGCTCCTCATGATGACTGGAGTTCAAACCCTCGGTATCTGCTTTCGCGGAGGCTAACAAGCGTCTCTGCTCCTGATTACGACCGCGCTTCAACTCCTCGGAAGCCAACAGGCGTCTCTGTTCCTCCTCCATCCGCTGATAGAAGCAGATCATCCCGAGGTACGATATCAGGACCAGCACGCTTCGACTTCTCGTTCTCTATCGCTAGTCGAGCCCTGCGCGAAGCGAATCATTCCTGGCAATGACGTCGGGACCAGCTTCCAGCATCGCCGTCAGCCGGGCCTCCAGCATCGCCGCCAGCCGTCCAGTACCGCCGCCGGCCGTCCAGTACCGCCGCCGGCCGTGCCTCCAGCGTCGCCTCTCGGCCGGCCAGCACAGGTCACAATGGCCGTCACCAATGTGGACATCGCGGCCGGTTGGAAATGCTCGGCCTCGCAGAGCTTCTGGCAGGTGCCTGCGCCGGAAGCGGGCCTAGATAATTCAGCCAGGCACTGCCCTGTGTCGATTAACCCATCACCGTCCTCGTCGACGTCTTCCTGATTTGGCCCGGAGGCAAGCTGGCCCATCTCCTCGCCGACATCCAAGCGGGCAGTATAAGGAGCAAATTCCGGGTTTATCTCTAGATAGCTTCGTATTTCAACGTAGTCTCGGTGTTTCAAAGTTCTTTACGGCGCAGATTCTCTATTTCGACATGATTGAGCTGAAGTTCGTGGTGTTGCGCAACATGTCGTACCCGTTGTAACTAATGCTGGGGCGGGAAAATTGATACAACGCGGGTACAAATAGTTGATTGAGATTTATTCAGCATATTGGATTACTAATATTCTGCGATCTAAGCCCAAGATCTTGGACGATGCATGCGATGTGACGCGGGCTGTAACTACTGATGGAGCTGAGAAAGTCATGTAACAGAGACAATATTTGGGTAGATCTGAGTAGAATCGACCTACACTTTCTGGAACTAGTCTGTGCCGCGTCGCGAAACCGGCTTCAACGCGCGAATACCCTCAACACTTTGATAAATAATAACTCCTTCAAATGAAGTCGTATACACACGATATATAGCTTGTTGAATAGCCCTTGGTCTCTTCTTTCATTCTATCTACTCGGTTTGTGACTAATACTTCGTATACCAGCCCTATGCATCGATGACTATAGCAACGCGTTCCTTCATTAAAGCGACAAGCGACATCACGACTTCCTCTCGTATTTCATCCTATGTAGCTAGTATCTCTTCATGTAGTATCTCTAGCTACATTGCCCTTCGGAGGTTTGAAATATATGGTTTTCGCTTATAGATGAGCTGTTTCATGAGCTCTTACGCGTGTTCAATTGGGTTGAGATCTAGGCTATAAGGCGGCTAGTCGTGATACTACTGTATTCCTCGTATTTCAAACTATTCTTACACCATCTTCGCAATATGAATAGGCGCGTTGTTCTACTAAAATATCTAACCATCGTATATAGGCTCGAGGTGCTCGTCGAAAGCCTAATAGTACGAGAGCGCTAAATAGCCATTACGAGGAGCGTCCTCGTTACGCTATATGAATACGATTAAAAAGCGACTAATTAATGCTCTAATTATAGCCTAGACTATGGCTAAGGCCTGCTTCTCCTTTTTAAGTAGAAATACGCGCTCTATAGAGAGTCTTTCGTGCTTGAAACCGAAGGCCTAAAGCCTCTATCGACCGGTACCATACTCTATAGAGCACTCGTTAAAGAACAGCCAATTTGACCAATCTATATTAACGTGGCGTCGAGCCTAAGCTAGTCGTTTGATTGCTAAGGCCTCGGTCAACTTAAAGCGCTTCTTCGCATGCTAATGCATTAAGCCTTCATCTTTTAAGAAGGTCCTAACTATGTAGATGTCTATAGAGAGGCCTAGCTCTTTATGAAGGGCATCTTACTTGATTAAGGGCTCTTAGCGAACGCGACGAATGATATATCGCTTCTGTTAAAGAGATAGAACAGGAGGATGACCGCTTCGAAGGGCGTTTTCGATAGTATCACGTTCTTTTGCACGTTAGATGATTCTGCGGACGGAGCGTGCTGGCATCGTGAGATCACGCGCGATTTCGAAGGCGCGTTTTCCCGTGTCATATTGACCCAATATGTACGATCTAGTATTAGTAGAATACTCGCATCCAGGCCTTCGATTAGTATCAATTTCAGCTAACGGGGTGCGTTGTGGCATTTTTGGTGACGCGTCAAAGTGTTTTTGTCATCCGAGGTCTTCGGCGTGGAACGCGGGGCGGCACAGACTAGTTCCAGAAAGTGTAGATATCAGCTTAGATGACGGATATGAGGTCGTCGGAGCTTGGAACATCACAGGTATGTTGACCAAGCGCAATCTTGGCTTTGTTCCTTTGTAGCTCGCTGTTTTCGGATGAGAGTCTCTATTTTATATAAATTCAAGCTTCAAATTCTATATACAAGCAGAACCCTTCCTGCTCTGAGCTTATATACAGGGAAAATACTCCGGATCTGTACTGGTTCCGCTTTAGGATCGGATAGTAGGAAATTCGAGCTGAATCTGGATCAAAATCAAAAAATAAATTATGCACCAGATGCACCGCGCTACAGAGACGCGTAGAACTGTCGGAGTACACAGTTTTCGGAAAGGAGTCACGAGGAACAATTAAATTTACATCCGATGCAACGCCGCATTTATCTATCAGAATATTGATTGAATTTATATCTTGCGGATGAAGTTAGGCTCTATAAAACCTCGTAAGTGTAGAAATCATCTTCAATTTTGATGTTAGCTCAAATAGCGGCGGATATAATTGCTGTCACATTCTACTTCCCTTCAGATATTAGATCGAGTTATTCTAGCGCTATATCAGCTTTTTAGATTAATTAAAGTAATTCTCGGGTAATTTAGCTTTAAAGGAGCTTATAGACTCCGGGATAACATAAAGATCACGGAAAACACTCGAGGAAATTGCTGCATTACATTATATATAAGGCCGGCTCTGTTATCTTGTTAATTAGTGAAATCTATGTAAGCCAGAATATCATAAGCTCCTTAGAAGCTAAAGAAGCTAAAAACCAATTTAGATTTCTAAAAGAAAGCTAATAGCGCAAGTTATAGAGATTTTTCAACTTTATCCCTATGTAAAAGCAGATAAATAAAGCGCTATTCTAGCTTTTTCGGCTAAATAAGATGATTTATAGAAAAATCTCCTTATAAAAGGCTTATATCCTCGGGGACGACATAGATATCATGAATCTAGCTCGAGGTATAGTCGACATCACTTATTGTAGTATCAAGATGTAACGCCGAGTCTATCTCCTATAACCGCTAGTATATCTATGTAATCCGGGGAATTCTAAGCTCTTTAGAAGCAAAGCTATCTCAAACTAACTTTAGTACCCCGAAAAAGCGGTTATAGCGCTTTAAATCGGCGACCTTATATTTGTGAAAATGATAAAGGGAGGTCAAGTGGAAAGAAGGAAGAATCGTTACTTTTTCGAAAATACAGGAGAAACCAAATTCTATATACCCCTCCCCGGGGTACGGGAGCTTGTAGGGGGAACCCCGCTTCCCGGTGGGGAACCCCGCTTTCTAAGAAGCTGCCCCGCTTCTCGAAACTTCCGTATATATAGAATTTGTACTCCTTGTCCATATAGAGTATTATGTATAGATCTTATAATCTAACAATATTTATATAGAGTAAGAGGGGATGACAATTCTATGTTCATTATGTGAAGAGAGAACTATGTCACCCCGGATGACTACAAGCTAAATTCAAGCTGAAAAATCTGAAAATCAGTTTAGATATTCGAAAAAACTCTCAAATCGCGGAATAATAGGAGTACCATCCTTGAATGTAACGCGAACTCTATATCTAGCTATGAGTACAGAACCTATGTTTTCCCTAGCAGCGTAAGCTTCTTAGGGCTTCAGCTAGCCGGGTACTACTTCAATATATCGAAATAGCTCTTTAGACGCAAGATGCAAGCAAAAAACGACTAAACGCAACGCCGACTATATCTTGAGCTCTAACAACGATTTCCATGTCACCCGGAGAAATCTATGCTCATTGAGAGCTGTACTATTGGGAGGTTATTTTAAAATTCCAGAAAAGCTCTTATATCGCGAGATATAGCCGGTCCCGATATTCAAGCAGGATACCATCGGTTGGCCGGGTCCTCTTGGGTCCAGTAACGGGCCGGAGACAACAGGCCACGCCGCGGCCGGCTCTGGGACCAGCGAGACTTCTCATACGTCGTTCCCGGGAGTCTGGAGGTGAGCCGGAGACGTGACTGAGTGAGCGGAGGCCGGTCGGCCGGGCACGTGAAGGCAACCTACACGGACGTGACCCGTTCATCAAGAGGCCGCTGGGCTCGGCACCAGTATCGCGTCTCGAGCGTGCCCGAGTCGATGGACCGACTCTTCGGCGGCCTGTAGCGCCGCCGAGCCTCTTTTCGCTTGCGAGCGCAGTTGATCTTAGCTGACGTCAAATCTGCTTCGGGTCGATCTTAGCTGATACCCACTCCGCCTCGAGGTCGTGCTGCTTCGGTTCGAGTCGATAGACCGACTCTTTGGCGGCCCGCAGCGCAGCTTTGGTGCACTGTGCTTCCTCTCGAGCCTTGTGCTTGTCTTGCTACGTGCGGAATGTATCTCGCTCTTGACGAGAAAGCCGCCCCGGCTGATTCGGGTTCCCAAGCCTGCGGTCCACCCGGTAATTGATCTCTGTATCGCTACAAGTGCGGCAATGGTCCAGAGAAACATAGATGTGCGGGTCGTCCATCATCGCGGGGAGGCCAGCGGCGGCGTAACCTGTAGTGTGTTCTTATTGAATGAAGTAGTCGGCCGCAACGACTGCGACCACAGCCAGGCGATCATTCCCGCGCCCAACGATGAATAGCGAACTTTGAACACTCATGATCGTCAAGTTTAAGCGCGAGCCGACCTCAGACTCTGTGAAGACTAGGCTTGAGCCGGCGTATTGCACTTTTCATCGCAGCACTCTGCGGGAGAATTCCGAATGTGTTCGCCGATATGGGACACATTCGTTCCGAGGACAACGGCGAGGTATGCTTGCGACGAAACATCTGCGCGGGACGAGCTCTATGGCCGACAGCTGCGCGCACACAACGCAAATAGGCACGCAATGCACAAGACGAACAGGCACGCAATGCGTTCCTCGTCGAATTTCTCCTGATATTTGTGTACTCGGGCGCCAATTTCGGCATCGCTAAGACATCGTAGATTGTCCTGAACGGCGAGGTATGCTTTATACCGACGAGCTCCATGGCCGACAGCTAGGTGCACAATACGAATAGGCACGCAATGCGTCCTTTATCGAAATTCTCGCGATGCCTGTGTACTCTGACGCCAGATTCGGCTTCGATGAGGACGTGTCAGCCTGTCCTGGACAGCGAGATATGCTTCGGGATGAACGTCCACCACGGATGAGCTCCGCAGCCGACAGCTGTGCGGGCCACCAAAAAGGCACGCAGCCCGTTCCCTCGTCGGACTTCCTGCAATATCCATGCACTCTGGCGTCTTCGATAGCTCTCGACACGCTCTCCTGCGCCGGAAGTTGTCAAGCGACTCGTCATGCATGGTGTGGCTGAAGGTTCCACATCTGCTGTCCGCTGTCGTTCAGGATTCGCGGGCGCCCGATGCAATCTCAGGCAATTCGTCAGCGCCTGCATGCGTGATCCACATCGAGTACCAGTATTGCAGCATGGTCCTCGTGAGCTGATAGTGTCAAGTATCTGGACATCTAAGGACATTGTAGTATACACGGTGAGACATCCGAGGGACGGCATCCTTCGACTGTAAACCCGCGTGGGCCGATGCAATAACGGGCGATGCGCCACCACGCGTACATCACACAGTCCAAAATTGCCGCAGAATGGAACAGACTGTCTGTCGAAGTCATCATGCTTTCGCGTTGCATAGGTTCTTGTGTTGTGGCTGGATCCTGGGCGAAGCCTTACATCTGCCCGCCGTGAATTGGGCGTGGACGGGTTTATTACCGGGCAATGCGCCCACCACGTGCACACCAGACACTCCAAACTCGCTGCAGGATTGAGGAGATGGTCTGTCAAAGTCATCGTGTTCAGGCGTTGCATAGATTCTTATGTTGTGGTTGGATCTCAACGACGCATTACATCTGCCCTCTGAAACTTGGTATGGACAGATTCATTGGCAGGCAATGCGCCACCAGCGCGTACAACAGATGGCTCAAAAGTGCTGCAGGATCGATACGACGGCCTATCGAACTCATTGTGCTTCGGCGTTGCATAGGTTCTCGCATGGTGGATCGATCTAGCTGGGAGGTTGCATCGCTGAAATTTTGTATGGACAAGTGTCTCGTCAGACAATGCGCCACTACGCGCGTCTGTTAAGTCATAAGAGTGCCGTAGGATGAGTGAGACTACTTGTAGAAGACATCACACGTCCGCGTGACATGGGTTTCTGCGTTGTGGATGATTTTAGTCGACAGGGTACATTCTCCCGGGTGAAATCTGGTGTGAACCGATGCAATGGAGCAATGCGCCATCATGCGAGTCTGATAAGTCATGAAAATGCCACAGGATGAACCAGGCTGCCTATAGAAGGCTCTATACGTCTGCATTAACATGGGATCCTGCGTTATAGATGACTGTAATCGACGGGTTGCATTCTCCGGCTGAAATTTGGTATGGGCTGATGCAACGGAGCAATGCGCCACCGCACGCGCCTGATATGTTGTCAAGATGCCACAGGATGAACGAGACTGCCTATAGAAAACCTCCTAGGTCCGCATTACATGGGTTCCTATACTGTAGTCGACTCTGGTGAGAGGATTGCATTCTCCAGCGGAAATTTTGGCGTGGGCCGATGCAACGGAGCAATGCGCCACCGCGCGCGCCTAGTCAATTGTCGAGATGTCGCAGAATGGACGAGACTGCCTGTAGAAGACTTCCTACGTCTGCATTACATAGGTTCTTATGCTGTAGTCGACTCTGGTAAAAGGATTGCATTCTGCAGCTGAAATTTGGCGTGGGCCGATGCAACGGAGCAATGCGCCACCGCGCGCGCGCCTGATCTGCAAAAGAATTGATGTAGGATGAACGAGACCGCCTAGCAGAGTCATCGCGCTTCCGCGTTACATGGTGTTCTATGCTGTAGATGGATCTGTTGTAGTCGTTGCATCGTTCCGCCAGAATTCGCGTGCCGATGTTACCGGGCAATGCGCCGCCACGCGCGCTCGAGACGCCAGGAAACTAATCGTGATCGGAGCCAGACTGTCGTCAAATTCAGCACGCTTCCGCGCTACATAGTGTTCCATGCTGTGGGTGGATCTAGTAGAGTCGTTGCATTGCTGTGCTAGAATTCGCGTGCCGATGTTACCAGGTAATGCGCCACCACGCGCACTCGAGATGCCGTAAAAGTAGTCGCGATCGAGGCCAGATTGTCCCCAAATTCACCTTGCTCCGGCAATACATGGTTTCTTGCATTGTAAACAAGACTGGAGGAGGCGTTGCATCGCTGCGCCGGAATTCGCGTGAGAATGCAATACCGGGCAATGCGCCGCCACGCGCGCCCGAGATGCCGTAAAAATGGTCGTCATCGAAGCCAGACTGTCGTTAAGGTCACCCTGCTCCGGCGATACATGGTTTCCTATATTGTGTGTAAGACTGGAGGAGGCATTGCAACGCTCCACTAGAATTCGCGTGGCGATATGACCGGGTAATGCGCCACCGCACGCTCGAGATGCCGTGAGATGAACTGCCATCGAAGCTATACTGTCGTCAAAGTTACCATAACTCGCGCATGACATGGTTACCTGCGCTGTGGGTGGATCTAAAAGAGCCAACTCGAGCAGCTGTCCACAAGCCTGAATTCGCCCGGCATCGTCGTGGTGGTCAGGTCCGGTGTGGAGGTATTCCGCCACCACGCGTGTTTGGAGAGCCATCAAAAGCACTACAGCAGGGACTAGACGATCTCCGAAGGCACCATGCTCGCGCATGACATGAATTACCAGGTTGTGGGAGAAGATAACAGATATTGCATCGCTCCACACCAGAATCCGTGTGCACGTACTCTGCCACCATGCGTATCCGGGATGTTGTAAACACCACCGTAGCAGGGACTACACGGTCCTCGGACTCTTCAGCTTCGCGGATTACATGGGTTTCCGGGTCGTGGCAAGAGAAGTGAAAGATTGGCATTTGTAGCCAAAATTTGGTATACGTCAATGCCGCATATTGCGTCACCACGCAGGCGTGAATTGACTCAAAAACCTGATGTAGCACCAACGAGCCTTTCGTCGCAAACATCAGCCTTCGGGATGACATAGATTACCGGGTTGTGGGAGCAGATAATCGAGGCAATGCATGCTTGGTCCAAATTTGGTGAACGTCGATGCAACGCGGAATCCTGCGCCACCACGCATGCATGGAATTCCCCAAACCCGATTGCAGTGTGGGCGAGCCTGCCGCCGAAATCATCTGCCTCCCGGAATACATGGGTTACCGGACTGTAGAAGAATGTGATGGAGGCGTTGCATCGTTTGGCCAGAATTTGGCGTAGGTCGATGCAACGCCGCACATTGCGCCGCCACGCGTGTATGAAGTGCCGCGAGACTTGCTACAGCATAGACGGGCCTATCGTCAAAGTCATCTGCCTCCCGGAATACATCGTTTACCGGTGTGGAGAAGGGTATGGGAACGGGATTGCATTCTCCACTCCTACAGCGGAACACTTTCACTGTAACCCACAGCCACAGGTCGCTATTCAAGCATAGCACCGTCGCTCAGCCGAATAATCAAGCGTGACACCGGTCCGACAAAGAACCGTGTTGCTCATATATTGGGATGCGATTCAGTACCCGCACGTCCTGCAGCTCGGCGGTCGTGGTCTCATACACATCACGTCCTCCTGCAGAACACCTTTGTGCACAGTGGCGGCTTGCGAAGCACTTCTACGTAGGCTCTGCGCGGTCTTGCGCTGCTGGCCGCTCATGCTATGTCATGATCCGATCCAGTCCCGTGCGTCCCCACGACTCGGCGGCGGTGCTGAGCGCAGAACCATCGCCAGGATCGAGATCCACTCCCGCGAGTGACACGAGGAGCACAAGAAAGCGCCCGAACAGTCACAAGAGGTTCAGGAAGAAGCACAGCGCGTCACGGCTGCAGTCTTGTGGGGCTTGGATCAGCGGCTTGGTCAACGTCGCCAGGAGCGAGCAGCTACAAGAGGCTCGGCAAGGCAAGAAGGACACTGCGGCACGGCTGCGCTGCAGGCCGCCGAAGAGTCGGTCCATGGACTCGGACAGAAGCAGCACGACCTCGAGGCGGACTTTGTGCCAGCTAGGTATAGTCGGGCTGCCCGCCTGGCCAACCAAAGATGCGCCTCTTCTCGCACATGTGCCCGCACTGTTGCAGGACTTGGATCAGCAGCGCAGCAATACCGCCAGGAGCGAGATTCATTCCGCAAGCGGCACGAGGCGCACAAGACAGCGCCTAAACAGCTACAAGAGGCCCGGCAAGAAGCACAGCGCGACCTCGAAGCGGATTTGGCATTAGTCAAGATCGACTGCGCTCACAAGCACCCGTAGATCGAGGGCGCAATGGGCCGGAAGCAGCGGACCACCTTGGCGCCGGTCCTCGGAGACGTAGCAATCATAGATACAGCGGATAGAGCCACAATGAAGAACGACATGCGAAGCACTCTGCGGTCATCGCGACCCTTTGCGGGCAGCGACTGCAAGATATATGCACGGCGCCTTGGTACTGGCGTCACATGAAGCACTTCTGCGCGGACCCATCATTTCGAAACCTGACGTTCATTACGCGTTGATCCCAAGAAAACCGACATATTCTCCGCTGAGATGCTTGCAGAATGTCAGATGGTATGAATGAACATAGCAAGAGACCTGGTCATCCAACCGGCGACTTCGAAAGGAGGTTCGAGACTCAAGAGCGCGCGCCGCGGGCTGAGCATAACTCGCGATGCTGCATTGGGTTCTATCGGCACCGGCACCGGCGGGGATGAGGACGAGCGCGACGATGAACCGGTCCGCCGATCCCTCGCCGCACATGCAGAAGTCAGGCCGCCAGTGCCGCTTATTCTCAAACGATGGACGAGTGCGCCGTGTTGAAGCCAAGTCGCCGAATCCCTTACCGGCAGCACATGATCCGTGGTCGTTTCACCTCTTTGTGCCATCTCGGCATTCTACTTCTGACTGAGACGTGTGCCTGCGGACCTAAACAATTTGTCTGGCGGCGTATGCAGATTCATCGCGTGGTGCATCTGCCGAATTAGACCCTGGATGCATACAAATTCGCGAGTATTGTCCAGGTTCTCAATTTGATATACCGCTAATTCCTGTTCTTGTAAAATTCGCGTTACACCGACCCAGAACAAATTCCATGTACCACAATTTAGGGGCGTTTAGTGTCACAATTACGGTACGTACCTACGACGGCAGCTCGAGCGCTGTCACGGAAAGGTGCGCTCGATTTCGCTGTCGCCTGGCCGGGCGGGACAGCGCGACCGTTCTGATATCCAGAGAAGCGCATTGTGACGGGCCGCGATACAGTTTGCCACAGTCATCGAGCGCTGGACCGCAAAAGATCTGCATTGTCGGTCCTCTGCGTGAGATTCGGTTGCCTCCGTGTCGGAGACTTGCACGGTGTATACCAGCATGTCATATCAGGTCCATTGGTTATCAACACTGTGGCCCGGTTGTGGAGCTCCTCCCTGACCTTGTCGCCGTCACCCGGGCTGCCTTGTGAGATTTTCGGTCCGCCAGTCGGTCATCGAGTACATGCGATTCCGACCACGGGAACCCGACTAGGACTTTGAGTCTTACGCAGATCGACCGGGCTGCGTAGGCGCTGTCTGGTGCTTCTCGTGCCATTTGCGGAAGCGATCTCGATCCTCCGTTCATTGAAGGATGAGAATCCTCCAAGCACGGCGGGCCGGCCTTGAGATCGTCCAGGTATCAACAAAAGGCGGATCTTACTCGCCTTCGAGTGCCGCAGATTTGGCCAGCTCCTTGAGGCGACGGTAACGCGGACAGCGACGAGGTATGCGGAGTAGAAACCGACACCGAACTGACCAATTATGGGAATCTCGGCACCAGCGGTGAGCGCCTCCATGAACTGCTTGGTACCTGATTCGGGCAAGGGTTCCAAGGTTGTTGACGAGGTCAGCCTTGGTCATACCATTCTGGCACTAAAGACCACGGGAGTCAGACCATGATGGTTGTGGCGCCGCTCAGCGGCAGAGTCTTGTTCGTTCCGAATCCGGGCGGAGGCTTGTCGGACGAGGCGCTGCTAACGCAATTGCGACGCCGGGCAGCCGCAGATCCTTCTTCAATTCCGGGCGAAGCTGTGTCGTCGCCATGATTCCGGTTGAAGCTGTGTCGGATGAGGCGCCGCTGGCGTGTGCCCATCAGCCACAATTCCTGGCGAAGCTGTGTCAGATGAGGCGCCTACTAGACTCGCAGTGTCGTCTTTCGTCGGCCATCGTCCTGCCTAGCGATCCTGGGACTAACGACTGGTAATCCGTCGATCTAGTAGCCCTCCTACGGCGTCTTGCAGGGCCTTATCGGCCTGCGCGAGGCTCGGGAGAGAGCCGTCTATCAAGGCGCGGAGGATCTGGCGGTCCACAATGGCGATGATGCGACCACGGAGACGTCGGCGAGCACCTCCACTGCAAACTGACACTCGACGCCGCGCATTCCGCGTGCACATTCTTCTGCTATCCCCGCCAGTCGGCCCATCGGTATGGTGGATTGGGCATCGGATACCACGAGGATCACAGTCCCGATCCGATGTGGTGGAGCACGATAGCAGAACGTGCCTACAGATTGGCCAACAGTGGCACAGAGCCCGTGGGAGGTCAAGAACTTAGTTATATTGCGGATTGCGGGTCGAATACAGGATTCCCAAGAGAGTTCCCAGAAAGTTCCCAGAAAGTTTTCAAGGACTTTTCGACCGACCTCTGGGAGGCCTCAGAACGTGTCTATGAGGGCAGCATAGAGCCGTAGAGAAGACCGAGAGCCCAAACTTTCCAAAAACTCTTGATAACTTTTCAGAGCTTTTCGAAATCGTTTCCAGATAGTCTCCAGAGCTTAGCAAATGCTCAATGATAGAGCGAGAGCAGTCTAGAATAGCAAAAAATGGTGTTACAACTACGAGTAGACATTTCAGGAAAGTTCTGAAAAGTCTTCGAGACATTTTTATACAGGCTTCAAATAGTCCCCAACGTGTCTATGAGCTGCTTGATAGCAGACCGAAAGCAGCTAAGAGGCGCGTGGAGTCAAGAGTACAAAGTTCTTGGAGATTTCCTGGAAAGTTCCAAAAAGTTTTCCCGAAAGTTTTCGAAGAAAATTCTCTGGAATAGTCGAATCAGTACCCAGCAGCAGAGCGAGAGCAGTATGGAGTAGCCTACAGCTCACATAAGGCCAAGAGCCGTGATTAGTCGCAGGTAGTGAGAGGAATTTGCCAGAACATATGGCCCTTTGGGAAATCCTGTATTGTCTAGTATTAAGCGGACGCTTTGGGGTGGTCTCTGAATTTCGTGTTTCTATCGCCCAATTTGGCCGTCATACAATTTATACACTTCAAATTTGCATTAGTAGTGCAAGGTGATTGGCTGCGGATCTCGGCAAGACATACACTACCCTACCTGCTACTAGTCTTCGTCGTTTTCAAGGGCTCATACTAAATACACCAAACTGGGTTATTTGTCAAATAATGATATCTCTATCATTTCGACAGGTATTGACTTTAAATAAGCTTTATATCAAAGGCCGGTAAGTTCTCTTAGATTCTATCTCTTTCGATTAGCATAACTTATTATAAATACTAATAAGTACTGTTGAAAATACGACGAAACTTCGCGCCGCTAATGCGGCAATAGTGAACCAAGGCTCTGACAGGCACGCGTGCCTGCCTCATCCGCAAGTCACATTGCTGAATGGCGTGATCCTCAGAGGACAGTCCTATCGCTTCATCATCGCCTGCGCTGCACTCGCTCGCTGGTCTTGGGTCGTTCGAGAGGCGTGACGTTCGATGCAGTGAAGGTCTCAGACCCGCAGCCGGTCCACTTGAACTCACACGCCGAGCCTCCTGGGCAATTAGTCAGCATTTCGACATGCTTATGTTTGCTGGTCGGCTTCCGCATAGGAAAACCACTGTAATCCTCGTCAACGTAGTCAGATAGCATTCACTATGGTACAATCA
>BSBM01003558.1:0-39709 GCA_027924585.1 Larix kaempferi
GAAATCACTAACTATAAAGCATCATCTACCTCCCTGTCACTTCCTGACAAGCACAATTAGTCTGGTGAGACTCCTGAGGTGCATCTAAAGTAAAGCATAATCCATCAAAGGTATTAACCCCTGTCCCGTAGGGTATGAGGTAAGGTATAGCTCGAGGTTGAGGGTCGATAATATTTTTATCTCTGTAGGTTCAAGGTTTGAGGCCTTACCAGAGTAATCTATTCATACATGGGAGCAATTCGTGGAGACCTTTCTACTTGCCTATCAGAATTATAACTTTGATGACCTGTATTAATAATTGGAGAACATGCGGAAGGCGAAGGATTCATCCTTCCTTGGGAGACTTCAAAATAGATATGATTCCAAATGAACGGTGGTTCCCTGAATGTGCATAGATCTTCTCCAAAGATACTATTATAATGACTTCTTAATTAGGTAGCACTTTCGGGCGGACAAGATAAAGGAATTGATATTAAACTGACGAAAGTCCCACAGACTCATGTCCACCTAATATATCTTATATGGCAAGTCCACCAGATACTGTTTTACCTTTGAATGTTGATCCTCATATAAAGTCCCCCTACATCTGCTGATATCACCAAGGGCAGTGATCGGTAATACTATGTTATTACTATTTCACTTGCCTGCACCCCTAGGTTAAGGAAGTTTTCCACCATCACAGTTGGAGCCAGAGTTTTAAATTATTCCCCCGCCATTCCTCCCGAGCAGTGATATGATAGAACATTTTGTTCTGCATTTACAAACTTATTGTATTTGATAGACTCCCCAGGAGTCGGATTCACAGCCGATGGAAAATTATGGTAAATGGATGCAACTTAAAATCACAATACATCTTAAGTTGTGGAAGGTACCAATGATGAGTCGAATAATGAAGATTATCCCTTACTCTGATGAGTCGAATAATGAAGATTATCCCTTACTCTATGAGGATTCAATTATAACTTTGCCTGAGTAAAATTTGAGTAAACCATCCCATGAGGAAAATACAGTTTCTCTTTTCGGATTGGAACCCAATCTTTGCATGGATAGATATTATTTTTATTTATCCTGAGTTTTCTTATTATAATAAAGATGACAACTTGGAGGCAGAACAGACTTCCTGCATTAATTCAGATGATTGTTCACCCAAGGTAAATTTGAATCTAAGTCATGGAGGTTTGCCTAAGTATGATTACGAATAAATTGTATTTGGTCTTGGTAGTGATGTGGATAGAGAGGCTTTTAAATGCATCAACTCAAAGAGTGACTTTTCATTGTACTCTGACTTATTGGTTGATCAAGACTGTGTCCCAGCTAGCGCTTCACATGCACCAAAATCCAAACAACATAACTTATCAACTAGGGATGGAGATGAGGACCGGTAAAACTTTGAATTACATAACGAAACCGCATTTATAATCTGCATATAAAATGAATGGGATGATCTCAATTTCGGGATAAAAGAAAATATATTGCAGGTATCACTCCTATCAAAAGGTGATTATCACTGTTCAGTATCTCAAAGCATTGCTCCAAGTGTGGAGTCTAATTATATTGAAATGGAGGCACTCTGCAAATACTTAACGGTAAAGCAGTGGTTATGTCAGGTCCTCATTTCTTTTCTTCACACTTTGAGACAAATGATACATTGGATGGTGACGAGCAGTCAAGGAACATCATTCAAAGAACACTCTCACATCCTTTCGATGGACGACTCCATGGCCCAATGGATAGAGACCAGTCTACGGAACCTTTGGGAAACATTCTGGAGAAATGGCGGCATGTCATGCGGTTCTAAAACCTCAGCATCTGAATGACGAGGATGTTCATTACATCTCCTTACCGACTGATATGGAAGATGCCATTCTGCTCGGATGTACACAAGGATTATTGACACTGGTTTTTTTTATGTCTCTTGTTCGATCTTGCTATACAACTTTACACGTTTACTTTCTTTCTCATTGGCCCCCCCTTTATTATTATTCACTCATTGCCCGGTACTCCCTATACGCCAGGAGTCAATGCCAAGAATTAATCCGGAACTAAATGACAAGAAATTCCAGGTGTCGATCGATCCCAGTGTTGATGCCAATGCTTAGCTTGAATCTCTACTTGAAGATATTTCATTCGTTAATATGCCATTCGAAGAGCATAGTGCCGCAATTTATTGATTGATGCATGGTGCAACATGAGGAGAAATCATTTTTATAAGCATGTTTTCGTATAATAGCATATATAAGTAACACATATTGAAAAATGTTTATTTATGGATGACCTGGGCCAGAACTTCAGATGCTAACGAATTGTGAAAAAAATATTCAGGTTTTGCCTTACTTGAAACCTCCTTTTTGGCCCACGAGGCTAACTCCATACTTCTGGGGGTTCGAAGTGATGCTTTTCTTGAAATAAATAAATTGCCATTTCAAATACAAGTCCGCTAGGAGTGTTTACGGATAGACCGCTTGTGACCGTAGCTATGGGGAAACAGCCCTGATTGAGGTCGGGGAGGGCCCACCCTTCTTCTTAATATATTAATATAAATATCTCTGCTCTCCACGGGGAGAGCAAAGCGAAGTTGTTTGTTCAGTAGGAGCCTCCAACCTATGAAAGCACTCTTGGCTTCCCTCCCTTATTTATGATATCTGGTACTACCAGCAAGCACAGTGACACGGGGGCTCAATCCCCGGCCTTTCCTCAACGGAAAAACAAATGAAATAAATCAAATAATGAACCTTAAATTCTTGAGATGGCTTCGTGCTAGATCTATATCTTTTAAGATATATCTCATTATATATGTAAATATGCAATATATAAATTTATCTAAGAATTTCTAAATTAATATACCCCAACTGATGGATGTTCACTGATGGACCCATGTTACCGCCAGAAAAGATTGAGCCAAGTTGTTGCCATACGGGCATAACTCTACCTTTCCATCCAGCTATTTATGAGGCAATCCAGCTATTTATGAGGCAATATAACTCAAGCTTAGGGGGGGCGCTATCTCCCAGAAGGATACTCACTTGAAAGAAGGATGGAGAATACGCGCTTACGTTAAAAATGATTAGTACATTTATTCAAAACTTAACGTTCTAGCTTTTAACGCGGAATTATTTAAGTGAAGGCCAATCTCAATCAAAGAAAGGAAGCTTAAACGAAAGCGACTAAGTGAATGAACTCTCTGAGGGAAGAGTAGCTCTTTAGAACCTGTGACGGAAGGAGTAGCTCTTCGGAATGGAACCCGTGACTTTCAAGCAATACAATCAAGCCCAACTTGGCCCAATAAAGTATAAAGCCAGCTGCTTAGGGGGCATTACTACCAAAAAGATGCTCACTTAAAGGAAGATTGCATATGCTCACCACTTTAATGAAAAAGTGAAATGAAAGACAATCTTATTTCAAGGAGGCTACAAGCTACCAACCTAAGTGAATGGTTTATCCTCTAATGAAAGGAATAGTTATAAATAATTTATATTAAGAGGAATCGCTCTTTTCAACCTGTAACTTTAATAAAGCAAATCACGTGAAACTCATTCATTTGCTGAGAAGCCGCCTATTTATTTGATGAAAAGCTTATTTATTAAAGACCCGCCTCTGGAGAAGACAACCTTATAATAAACCAATCTAATCTACCTGCTCTGTTATAATGAAACAACTTACTCGCTTACTTACTAATGAAAATGATTAACTTTTTATAAGAACATCTTCATTACCAGCTCACACAGCCAGCTAGCCATCTAAGCCAGCTGCATACCTTACAGCCCCAGCCACAGAGTAAGCACCAAGAGCAGCATAACCGGTTGATCCATCAGTATAGACATAGGCTCTTCATGATTCACCATCACTAGGTCAAAATTAGGTACCAATAAGTCGTACGCTGGTAAAGCCAGAAAGCCCACATATCGTCCAGCTCTTATTGATCCACCATAAGCGGTTGATCCAGCAACTCCAGATAAAGACCCAGTCCTTTCTATAGATCCAGAAGCAGAGGGAGCAAGGACAGCAGTTTTTTCATCCGGTCTAAATAATGACTGGAAGAAATGCCCTTTACTAAGGTAGCCTTAAAGTGGGAAATTGAAGAGTGAGAACCTGGTTCCCCTTAGATCGAGTAGCTTAAGTAGCACTAGCAAGCATATGATGTTGCGTAGATAATGCCGTCCGTTGTTGAACCAGTTGGTAAATAAGTTCGTGGATTCTGTCAATGAAGCACGAGTTTTAGCATAAGCAGATCCAGTCAATTAAGGTACCTAAGGTATAGTGTTGTAACTTTCATTATATATGATATTATCCGTAGTGTAACTGATTCTCCTTAATGGGATTACCAATAATAGAGAATAACGCTTGGTGTCTGTCCTGCAACGCCCGGGCCTGTCTTATTACGTCTATAAAAAACAATATTGAATTGCTTAAATCTATCTAATTTAAGGACCCTACTAAGGAAGAATCCTTCTCCTTTATTTCCTTGAACCACGTCTAGGCGAATCACTAATTGTACCTAACCCCTTATAAGATAAGGTAAATCACTAACCGTACTTCACTCTTAACAAAGGATATTGTTTCATACAAATAAGGAAGTAGGGCTCGCCTGACATAAGAGGCCCAACATAAAGGGGGGGTTCGGAGGCTTTGTAAAAACAAAAAAAGTTCAGTTTCCTTTAAGAATAATGGCGTTTTACTTAGTTTCAACCTATTGCTGCAACCATGTTTGCTTGGTTAGACTTACTTGGGCTAGCTGGGATGGCTGGTACGGACGCCTAGAATAATGAACCAAAGACCTTAACTGCTTCGACCTTCCTTTACTGCTTTCCTTCCTGCTTTTCTCTTGACAGCCTTCCAACGAATAACTTGATGGCCTCCCTTATTTTTATTCTTTCTATTCTACAGTGGCGTCTTCTTTGATGATGGTGATTCTTTCAGGGGAGACGGTAGCAGCAGGGGTGAGCGGGACTTGTATCTTGGCTTTGATGATTCGATGATGACACAGTGCAGTGATTTGAGTGGTGACTTCCGTTGAGTGGGCCCTGCCTTAGGGGAACAAATGAACGTACGGGTTCCGTCACTATTTCTCTTATCAGCCCGGACCTCTTCTCCTCGTCCAGGGGGCTCTTATGTAGCCGGGACCTAAACTTGCATGAGGTGGGTTAAACCGTCTCTTTGGCTAACCCAGTTTCATGAGGCTACTTTATATAAGCATACATAAGTAGATATAGACTCACTCAAGTGTCCAACGGTGTCTGAGTAAGGGCAAGGTTTTTTTTTGAAGCGCCTAACCCCATGGAATCTAAGCCCCAAGGAAGGTAAGGGCCCGGCTAGTCTGAGCACCAACGAGAGGAGGGAAATTGCATAGATAATAATAATAAAGTAACATCCAGTAATGTAAAGGTGTTACCACATATAGATATAGGGGTTCTACCCTTACAGTTGTTTACGGAAGATACTTTCATTATGCTAAAAAAGAGCTACCCGTACGATAGTTGCAGGCTGCATAAGAGCTCCCTTTACAATTATTAGGTGCCCGCTCCTTAAGAAAAAGCTAGTACTATATTGGTGCCGGCTACAGAAGAAAGAGCTATCGTACTCTCTTTTGTTCTACGAATGCAAGTGTCCAAACACCTTGAGCTGCTAAAGATCCATGCTTGCTCGCATAGATAAGGAAGTAGCCTTACTTACCTACGCTAATACACTGGCCGGTAATACCTCGTACGCTGCTTGTTGGGCTGGTCATCCCCACCTCACCTCCTTAAGGTGTGCATAACTGCCCTACCTCCCTCTTGTTTACTAATTATACTGCCTATTAGATATAGGTGGGGTGGGAAACCTCCTTAAGGTGCGCATCCCTACCCTACCTCTTAACTTATTAAACTGCCTCATAGGGGGTCATCCTCATAACTATGGACTGGTCATCCTACCTCCCGGGCTAGCCGGTTGTTTGCCTCCTGAATGAACCCTTCTTGGGCTAGGGCTAGCCGGGTTGGGCGGGAACCTCTCGCTCGACGAATCGGCTTCTATATATATTTCGGGTAATTGGCTTCGGAAAAGAAACTTGCTGCTTATCTCGGATAATTGGCTTCCTTCTATTGGGTAATTTACCTCGTACTTCTTGTTCTTGGGCTGGTTATCATCCTCGCTAGCTGGTTGTTAGGCTGATGTGAACCGGACCTCGTGCTGCTCATGGGCTGGTAAACCCCCTATACTTCCTGGGGTTGCTACTTGGACTGAGACTTTCACTGGGACTAACCTACAAGCAATAGTTCACGCAGGTTGAAGCTGTTACCGAAGCAAATAGTCTAGTTCTAATCTGTGACCGAACCCAAGCTAGTTGGTCTAATCACTGGGAACGAACCTCGGGTGGAAGTCTTTCTGTCCAGTGCATCCTATCCGGTTACCCGGCAATGATAAAGAAGTTCCAGCCATCCTGAACCGGCCACCGGGGCCACCCATTTACACCCCCAGCCAGGGCGGCACTGTATGGGCTAGGTGAGAGAGAGAGTAGCTGTCGACAATATCTAGCTCCTTGCCAATATCTAGCTCCTAAATTATCTGATACGAAGTTGAGTCGATCTCTCCAACTCCCGGAAGGAAGGTTCAATCAGCAGGTTAACAAGAACAACTGCCAGCCAGGACATAAACAAATACAGGACCGAGCGAGGGAGTATACTCATTACCAGGGAGGGCAATTTCTTTTATTGGAAGTTAGGCTAGGGTGGACAGTGGGAGTTAAACTAATCTAGCTCGAGCATGCTTTAGCTCCGGCCCATACAACTATAATCAAGATTTTCCAGCCCGGAGAGTTGGAAAGAAAGAATGTTAGGCCAGGGGCTCCATCCCCCGGACGAGTAGACTAGTTCATTGACTGTATTCCACTCCCGAGTTCAATAAAGTATTCTCCATCGGAGGACCAGCGAGATGAAAGCAATATTGATTGTTTGGCTCCCAACTAGAATACCCTGGGGCAGGACAGGAAACAAATACAGTCTTGTCCTCGGTGTGGCCACCTTCCCTGGAAAAGAATACATTGACTTTCTCCATCCTAGCTATCGGAAAGTGCACTCGGTCTTAAAACGAACTTTGGAACACATTAATAATAGATAGAGATAAATGATGGAATTCGTGTAGTGAAGGATGATGTGCTCGGGTTAAATACTCCGTGTCAGTGCAAGTGCTAAGGTTAATATAAAAGAAGGTGTTAGGGCTGGTGGCTAGCTGCTTTCAAAAAGTTGGGAGGGTTTTTACGCTCGACTGTTAAGGAGAGGAAGCAGCAGCTTTTTTAGGGTAATATGTAGCTTCTATTTATGCAGCTCCTATTGGATAACTGACTAGTCAATCATGGTATAGTAATTTTGAATCTGACGATATGTATTTTATTATTATTATAGTTATTATTATTTATTTGTTGAAACACCAATAAATGGACAATCTTGAATTCCCTCGGAGTGAGCTTCCTCTTATATCGCTCTGGCAAATGGTTCAAATAAATACCGTGTCTACCTATCAAAAACAATAGCCCAGGGGCTGCTCTCCCGGGTGGGCGGGAAGAATAATTAGTGAGTGAGGGGACGGTCAGATTACACATCCAAGTATCTGAATAAGAAGAGGAACTAACCCTAACCTTTTATTTCGACTTGCAACCATTGATAATATGCTCAAATTCGAATCCTTTGATCACCGCTTTTCTAATAACTATTATTTCAAATTTTAATCCTACCTATTCCATGACTTATTTTCCAAAAATATATCCTAGCAGTGGATCGGAATGCGGGGCCGGGGGTGCAATGACTAAATCCCGCTCGTATGCCAATGACTATAACTATATTGACGATATTTCGTACGTTTCGGATATAGTACGTAACGCAACTGGAACTATTGAATAAAGGAAGGGACGCGCTATCAATGTATGCGAGGACTTAGTTACGCTACCCAATCAAAGCGTACCTTTTTAGGAGCAACTACTTTACTTTATCCTTTAGGGGTGAGAACTTGAACTTTAATTGGATTAGAAACAAGCTCTTCTTTTATCCTTGAATTGGTTGGGGTTTTGTTGTCAGCTGAGAACAGTCCGAGTAGAGAATAGGCAATCGAATAGGAAAGCAGCCCGTTTCAAGAAAGACGCTCTTCGTTTCCCCTTTAGGGTGAGCAAGCACTACTTTTGATAGTAGTGGAACTAGTACTTTTCTTTTCTAGTAGCTAAAACAGTAATATTCAAAACTACTTGTTAGCGAAATCAGTACTACTTGTTCTAGTTTTTAGTAGCTCAACTATCTGTTCTCCTAGTTTTTTCTAGTTATTTCACTAGCTTTTCCACTAGGAGCTTATTAGTTCGGAGTACTTTCTCGTGTAGCTTCTACCCTGTCTAGTCTGAGTTCAGAGTGATAGTTGTTTAGCAAGCAGCAGTTACTCGAGTCCGGAAAGAGCTACTCGCCAAAGCAGTAAGTAATGGGCAATTTATTGCACTTCCAGTCCAGGTTTCAATAAAAGGCAGTCGAAAGAGCAGTCAGTCGGTAGAAAGAAAGAAGGAGCTCTCCCCTTGAGGGGTCGGGGTAAAAGCAGCCTATATTTATTAGGATTACAACCCTAGCCCTTATCCCTATAGTTATTATTCCTATTCAGTTATGGTTTAGAAACCGCGTAAATAGAGTTACCAATATTTAATGGATGACTGATTCCAACTAGAGAATAGAAGAAACATAAGTAGCCCATTGGCCTGAAGGATAACTTATGGGTCGTCAATTGTCCACGCTTAAGTCTCCATCTAGCAACACCAGTAAGTCATGCCGGTAGAACAACCCACACTAACGACTTCTGGCTATCCGCCATTAACGACTTTTATCCGCCCGCACAGCCCAGGGTTCTGTTAAATCCGCCGGGGGAAGAATGTAGGTTTCCTCAATCTGTGGGAGCGATGGTGGCATTTGGTAGATAAATAAGTTCCTTCTTGGTGGTCCAGCTAGATTTAGTGCTACATAAAGAATTTATACCTTATTCCATCTTTGGCTAATGCCTATATATTTAGTAGATATCAACGTTCCTGCCTCAACGTGTCAGTATGAGTCAGTCGAACTCTAACGCCATCACTGTTCATAGGGCGGTTGAACGCAACACTAACGGGACTTTACTACCTACATCAACGGAGGAAGGGGAACTCATGGAGAGATAAGTTGAAGCAAGCCAGCGAGCCGGTTTCTTATCCCAGCCGGGGAGCAACTAACTCACTGCTGATTGATCAAGTTATACCTGTTCATATTTATCTTGCTTACCATATTTATCTTGCTAGCCCCCTATTGATATGAATAATTTGACACTGTTTGCTTGCTGGCTAGACGTGTGGAGAGAGACCTCACGAAAGATATAATGGCCCCTATCAACGGCCGAGAAAAAAGAACAGGTCCCCCCATCCTTATCACCATACATGAGAGAAGGAAGGAACCCAGCAGAAAGAAGTTGTTGAGAAAAGCTGTTTACATACATGGTATCATTGAACCAAGTTTCTAACAGACGCAAGAAAGTGAGGTTACCCATCCCGGCAAAAGAAGTTACCCACCATTAGTTAATCCCCCGAGAGAGGAAAAGGCCCCTTTAAATACATCCCGAAATATGAGGATCAGGACCAGGTGTGTAAATCCATAACCGACCAGAGGAGAAAGCCCCTTTAAAGACATACCCGACACAATAGAGGCCATATGCACGAAAGACACTTACCGCTACAGAACATTTGTTCCTACCTTGATTGGATGACATGAAGGAAGATGCATTACTTACAATGCAACTGTTGAAGCTCTTTGCTACTCATTGCCCGCAAGTTTACGTCACAGGCATACCCGCAGCTTTTTTTACAACAGACCAAGACGAGGCAGCTTACCTTCTGAACACCGCTTACTGCCTTCCCACCACACCTACTTTGGTACTCGGGAACCTTACCCACAGCCGGTACCATACTGGTTTTAGCTTACCTTCTTAAACACGCCTACTTTGTCAAGTAGCCAGCATACCCCACTGCTTACTTACTTTATACAGTATTATTCGGGATACACGCAGCCTTTACACAAACGGGCAGGGCAGACAGGCTTACCCCTTTTACTTACGTTATTTTACTTCGACAATATCTCATGCATACCTGGCTTGCTTGAGAACGACAACTGCTGTAGTTATGTGGGACCCCCAATCTAACCCACTGACTTGACACGACCGAATGAAGGAGCTTACCTTACTTACTGCTTTCCTTCCACCGGAATACACACGATAGAGAATTAATGACAGCGGGCAGACAACAGACAGCAAGCAAAACATGGTATAATACAGCTTCTTTTTACGGCATGAAGCCCGGGAAGGATACACACAATAGAGAAGATTGACAGCACGCAGACACAGACAATAAATAAATAAGACCCTTTTGTTTTTCGTATCAGCAGCTCTTAATCACTAGGGGGGTATGGGTCACCAACCAACCGCTGCAGCCTCCTGTGTGGGTGGGCTGAACCAACCGGATATAGCCAGCCCCGAGCTACCCATTTCAAAATTATGGATTACATGATTTCCTCTTACTTATTGCTGGATCGGCCGAGGGTCCGCTGAGATCGATCCGGGTATCGGGGGCAGGCCCATTTTACGAGGCGCGAAGCCGCTTCAAATTACACTTTTTGGAGGGAGTTAAGAAAATACCCCTATTTGTGTGCGTGGGGAAATGGCAAGGCTGCTGGGTGGGATTAGTGCATTTTGAGCTGGACCGATTGAGCACTCTCATCTTCTGTTTTATATGCGAAGGGAGGTATGCAGTCTTCATCAACTTATATAGAGATGATTCAGACCCCACCTTCGGTCCTTTTGTTCTATCTCTTCTTGAGCACCTATACTTATGTGTTTCTCTTTTTGAGCACCCCACCACTTGCTTCAGCTAGAAATCCTAAGTGCGTAGACACTATTGCCACCTATTCTTGTCGGGCCAGGATGAACCCCCCAGATATTTGTTATATGAATTCCGACAGCTGAACAGCATTGCTAGGAAATGCTTTCTTAGTATAACCTGTGACTAACCACCTCTTCTATTTAACAACTTCTAGATATTGCCTGCCTCATTTAGACTACTTTGTAATTTCCCTACTTACAGCGAGTGTTTTATCAGATGGAAGGGAATCACCTTAATGCTGCTCTGCTCCTCGAAGGGTGAATCAACGTAACAGCAGCAAGTGTTTTATATCGACTGGCTTCCGTCTACATCTGTGGAGAGGCTCCTGTTGACTGAATGGCATCTGTTGAGAGGCGGCTTCTGGTGTAAAGATGGGTAACTTCTCTTTCGGGCGGGTATGGACTGAATGGTTCCTTCATCTGATAATATATATCAGCTTGCATTATATACGTAATTATACATCGTGCATTATAAACTTCTAATGTTGCACCATCATTAGCATGCTCCTTCCTTTCATTGCATATCAACTGAATCAACGTAAGTAACAGCATTTATTATATAAACTGGGTAAAGACTGATTCCTTCTGTTGGACTTGGCTTGGCCGGTGATGAAGGCAAAAGGTTACAGGAAGGCGAGAGATTCAAGTTTACAGGGGCCTCCTTATGCGGGTGCTTTGGAAGGAAAGCAGTAAGGGGTGTAAGGCAGGTAGAAGTTGAGGTGGAAAAGAACCAGAATAAATGACCATTTTCGCGTGTTGTAGCGCTACTTTGACCCTTCTCAGTGGGGTACCACCAACAGTGAAAAAGCCAAATTAGAATAAATTAATGGCTATAAGGTCCTTTTGTAAGTCCAACACTTCAGTCCAACCAACACTCGCAGTTCAGCTTCTTTCGGCCGTTTTATATCTCCTTTCCCCTCGCTCGATAGAACCCAGTTCGCTTAGCAGAAACGGTATTTTATCCTCAAAGAAACCATTGCAGTTCAGTGCTTCTCGGCCTTCTTCAAAGGCTCCTGGGCTTGGGGCACATATATAAGCATCCGTTGCATGCGCGGTGTTTTTTACAATGACTCATCCCTTTGTCTAGAGTAACAAGCTTTGGCGATGAGGCCTTTGTTCAGAGTAATAATAACTCATCTTTTACTCTTCAGCGATGTCCTTTTTGTGCCTCTTAATGGGACCCCTCCCGGCTCTGACAAGATTTGTTAGCGAAGAAGGTTCTTTTGAAGATAAAGGTACACAAATTTGGCCATGTAGTTGCTGAAACACCTCTTTAAAGTCCTCATCTTCTGTGTATGCTTCTTTAAATGCATCATGGGTAAAAGGCTCCATGTACACAAGAGTTCCCAAGGTCGTTATTTCAAATGTGGGTGGCTTGCCAACAACAAGGGGCATAACTATCTATTTGTGGTAGTTTACAGGTTCAACAAGATGTGCATTCTTATGCCTTGTAAAATGATCATCATAGGATAAGCAATAAAAAATATGTTATTTCAAAAGGCTTGGGTGCACTTTGGGATTCCAAGTAGCATCATCTCAAATAGGGATATTCTATTTCTCATCGCCTTTGGACTACGTTTTGGGATAAGATGGACACCAAGTTGAAGAGGTCTACAGCTTTCCATCCACAGACGGATGGGTAGACAGAAGTAGTCAATAGGACATTGGTTCAGCTTTTGAGGAGTTACAATCAGAAGCATCCAAAGAATTGGGATTCAAATTTGATTTATATTAAACACTCTTATAATAGAGTGGTCCATATTATTTCATTTCTTTGCTATTTATTTATCACCTAATTGCCTTACTCATAGTTGTGGTCTTGGAATCTCTTGGCAGTAGTTGGAAGGGATGTTTAGTGATTTAGCTGTAAAGATATTTTCTTTTTTTGTACTATTTGATTTATAGCTAAGTAAAAAAGGATCTACAATGATTTTACTAAGCTTGTGGCCAACTCGTTGGTCCCCTTTTATATTCATTCTTGAAAGGTGTCGCCTGGTTTTATCTTCCACTAGTTCTATCTGTTGTAATGCCTCTCCCCTCACATTCTCCATCCCCTACCATACATAAGATCACTCACTCATATTAACTCTTATGAGATAAATTTGTCACTCACCAAGCGTTAATGCTTGGGTCTTTAAATCCTGAAAGAGAATTCCAAAATCTTCTTGGGAGACTTGCATTTTTCATAATTGTTTCATGTTCACATGGGAGGCACGATTGTATGCTCTTTCACACTGTGTGCTAGAGGTCGGGAGACTTGAATGTTCTTGATGAATGTCTGAGCTCGATGAGGCTTAGTCTCCTTATATGTGATTGATGAAGATGATGGAAGTATAAGCTCCCAATGGTGAATCCTTGTATGTATGCATCTTGAGTTTGTATCATAATGGGCATAAGAGATGTTTGTTGATCAACATTGATTCACCAATGCTCAGCTTCCGTTCACGGATGTGTGTGCCCAAGTTTATTTACATGCGAACTTTCACTTTCACGGGTGACAGATGCATTCTTTGGTCACCTCCAATGGTTTTCCGAGAAAACTTGAAACATGATATGCTTTGAATGGCAAGACATGAACCTCTTCTCTGATATACACCAACTTGTCACACATGGGTGGTGGTGCCGGCAAACCATTAAGATGAGACTTTTCATTGCATCCGGTCTTGGCAGCTCCTCGGTGAGATTGCTTAGAGTTGGTCTTGTTATGAAGTATCTAGCCGAACGGTGCATGAGATTGCTTTGAACATTGTTCTTTACTGAATGTGAAACGGACTACTTCTTGAACGACCTTGTTATTTCGACCGAAGGGGAGCTATAATGTGGGTTAATGCAACCGAAGAGAGCTATCTATAATTGGTGGTGGGAGTTATATTAAATAAACAAAAATATACTATGAATGCGATAACCCAACTTCAATTTTAAGTAACGACCCGTAGGCCTTAAGTACTTATTGGGGGTGGAGGGGAGTACGAGGGAATGTTGTATTAAGGGATCAGATCTGTTGGAACTCCCACAACACTGAAACTTTTTATTCTATTTATTGAGGCCCCGCCCTTCTCAACTAACTTGGTGCCCCTTGGTACCTTTTTCAGATGAGATATTACGATTTTATATTAGGTCTTTACATATGTTATTCATACATATATTATTTCTCCATAGATAGAAAGACTATAGCTAGAGCTACAGACTAAATTTAGTCTCTAAGGTTTATTAGGCAGTCCATGCAGCTAATGCAATGACTACATTAAGGCTTCTTTACATGGACTAAGGCTGATAAAGGCATTATAAAGTCTAGTACTTTACTTGTAAGACTACAGCAAGACCTTCTTACTGCTCAGTAACCTACTCTACCTAAATTGCTGAAAACTATTCTTTTGATCTATTTTGATACATAAAGGTCTCGATCAGCAGGCAGGAAGTTATCGGGGGTGGGGAGACGAGCCGCTTTAAAGAATGGGGTAAGGGTTATCTGATCCCGCTTGGCTGGATAGGGATTTACCTTAGTTGGATTACGTCCTGAGCTTTTCGTTGCCCTGAGTTTCGGATCGATTAGCTCTCGATTATGGACTTATTCTGCCATGGTAGGGGGGGGATGATACCTTTACTTTGAGTTAGATAGACTAGAGGATCCGATGGGATAGATTGATCCCTGGTCTCCAGCTTTCTGCTTCATAATCGCAACCCTTAAATAAAGTGGGTTGGATTCCGCTTGAGCCTTGTAGAGTGTTTTGGGAATTGAAATAACAAAAGGTGGCCTTGTCTACTATTTGGATCACGAGCATGAAAGCCTAGTCCTCATTGATGGTAAATTCATTAAGGAAAGTTGCCGTCTACAGATTATATAGCAGCTTAACCTGGCCTTATTAGAACTGGAATTTAAGCAACAACAATACCTATGAAGAGATAAAATTTTGTAATAAGTGCGTTCTGTCTGCAGCAGATAAAAAAAGCCTTAAGAGAGTCTCGTCCATATGGAGTCTTAAGCTGTAGAGACAACTACTATTAGAAAAGTCTTGGAGAGAAAGATTCTCATCGGAGAGTAAGATTAATAAGTTGGAGCTTCGGATAGAAAGATTTGTACCTACTTAGTCCAAGCACTTAGTCCCGTCTGAAGCTCTATGAGCTTACTTGCCTTAAGAGGTCTTAGCTTAGTGTCTGTCTTCATCTGTTTCCGTAAGTATTATAGCCTATAGTCTCACTATCTAGCAGCCTTAGAGTAGTGCTGCTTAAAAAAAATACAAGCTTATTACCCGCCTGGAAGCCCTATTATGGACACTAGCTTTAATCTTGTCCAAGCAGAGAAACAAGCCCTACTAGTCTGTACAGAGTAAGAGCCCCATTGGACCTGGACTAGCTGGAGTATTAGCCTATTGGACCTGGACTAGTCCCCCTCCTTTTTTATCTGTGTATAACGTGTTTCGCAATTCAAGAAAGTGCAGCTTATAGAATTATGGCTCGCTCTTTTCCTTGATAATACTCTGGGGTTCGCTACAAGGCTGGGCTTTATAGTGATTGATTTATTTGATTGATGACCAACATATTAGAGGTGGGGCGGTGGTCCAACGGACGGACGAATGAGGAATAGACAGGAGACCTAACCAGGAGCCCTTAGTCTATGTGAATAGATATCATACTAGTAATCCATTTGTATTCCAGGGGTGGTGAAGAAAAATAACAACCATTATGTAAGTGATACATTCATACAATACTATGGTTACCATCATAATGATTAAGCTCGTCGACATGATGAGGTGTTCTGCTGCTTGGATTCCAGACCATTCATTACTAGAATAGATCCATGGAGTTAGTTCCCCATGTCCGGATGCCCCAAGATTCCTACGTGCCGCTAACAACTGCGTTGGGGAAACTGTAGTGGATAGAGTTTCTTGCGGTTTTCAATAGCCGCGATAGCTCGTTGAGCTTCAGTCGCGTAAGTCCTGGGCAATCTCGAGGCGTGATATTTATCGAGTAAGTGATCCTGGCTCAATATTTCCGCTAAACACCAAACCAATGAAATCCCCATCTAACCCTGCATTGATATATCCATGATTTAGAAGCAGAGAGAGTGGGAGGAGCAAATTAGAGAGATGCAACAGGTCCTTAACCTTACTTGTTATTCTTCTCACTTTACTACGGGCCGCTTAGGCTGCTCTCCGTCTTTCTTCCCTGCCTGGCCTTGCCTAAGGTTTCCAACTTCTTGCTTCCAGGGGCACTTATCTGGCTTCTTCTCTCGCTTAGCTGGCTTATCCTTCTACTTAACATTTGATCTGGTGGCTTCCCTGCCCTTTATGACCTGGATGGCTGCTTCTTATTTTATTTTGGATGGCTTGTCGGTTTGTCCAACTTGTATGCTGGCAGATCTGCTGGCTGCTGGGCAGGTGAGAGGGCTTGGTCTTGCTAGTTGGTAGGTTATCCTTATTCTATCATTTTAACCCAGTGAGTATGTCAAATAAGAGGGTAGTGATTCATGTTACATTTATTCATGCTGCGGCGCTAAGAACGAGCAATTACTAGCGACTACTATTATAATGCCACTAATCATACTACTACTAGTAGTAACAGAGCTAATAATAAGATGCCACGCGATATCCTGAATGATCTAATGATGAATAATCATATTTGGATGATGAGAATGAATGAAGGGTCTATCTTTCCGTCCACCATAGGAGGACTCACTGGAAGCGCGCCCCCCCCCTTACTCTATCTCTTACCTCATGTCGACGCCCAGTTATACTTACCTAGCTTACCCTGCCTACCTAACTAGATTGATCCATTTACCTAACCTAGTTCCTTTCCCTTAAAACCTATCTTGACTGCTTTTTACCACCCTGCTAACTTCATTTAATACAGTCATTTCACGCTATGCCCCCGCCTTCATAGAAAGAGAGATACCCTTCCCTCAAGAGATTTAATTCAATCTAGAGAGCAGAGATACCCCGTGCTTTCCTAATAATTTCACTCTAGCTTGGAACATAAAGCAAAGGCATACCTTTTTTGGAGGGAAAGGCAATACATCCGGTTACATTTTTCTGGTTACTATTGGCGTGATGAGGGTCTTTATACAAGTTCGATAAGCGAAGTGCTATCAGCAAGCGTCGTTATGCAAGGGTCGTTAAGGCAGGTTACATAATGGCAAGTTACATATGGCGCTATATAGGCAAGGTGCTATAGCGAAGTTCGATAAGCCAGCTGCTAGAGTGAGTGAGGTTTTTCTTTGCTACCCATCCAACCCCACGATCCAATATGTGACGGCAGGGCCCGACATAGCCTCGACCAATAGAGCCAGTAATAAACAGTGAGAACAGTGTTGGTTATTCAAGTATAGCCTGGTTGTTCCTGATTAACGACCGGTTGTTCATATGCGACGGCAATCACCGCACAGCATCCGACGGTATGGGACAGCACATGGCGGCACTGTATCGGACGGCACTCAACGGCATAAAGAAGAAGCGACCATACTGGCAAGGCAACACCCTGCATAGACAAGACCGGGTAATAAAGAATAAGCTCTGGTTCAAAGAGCTTTGTTACTCTATTTTGTTACTCGATGAGGAGGGATAAGGAAGTACTGCTACCGCTCAATAAAAAGAGCACTTTGTTAGCTGACGCTAGGACCGGAGCCTATTTTAACGACGATCACGCCCGCAGAACTCCCACCGGATCAGGAAGAAACGAACCAACTATGCTACCTACAATGGGGGAATATTAGTGGGGAATGAGCCCTACCCACCAGAAAGGGAAGGAGCAAAGTTTTATTGACCGCATCAACTACCGGCGGCTATTAGCTATGATCAGATATAATATAGATAGCAATAATATATATAAATACCACCTACTCTTTCGGTCCACCTTTGCTGACAACAGCTTGGGCGCCTGATCCCGGCAAGCATTAAACATATACTATATAATTGTTTTAACCTAACACGTCTAAATCATATGTCTGTTGGCCTGCCCAACCTAAGACTACATTCGTTGGCGTTCATCCGCCCTCAATCGATCCATTTTAAATAAAGCATCCAGCCATTATTTTTTTTCCTTCTTGCATGCGAAGTATCCACTGAGCCAAAGCATAGTATCGCGCATGAGCCCGGGATCCTATGCCAGCTGAGTATGCCAGCAAGCGTTGAATCCATATGTGTTGGTTGGAACAGCATTGAAACAAAAAATTTCATTTTGTTTTTTGCCTTTCAATAAACTAGTCCCCTTCCTCTCTCCCAGAGCGTAAGCAAAGAAGCTATAGGTTTTGTTTGTGCCCCCACCATTCTTTTCAAAATAAAGATTGAACTTTGTCTAATCTATTAGTCTATAACTATATGCTATGACTATAGAACTATTCTTTTGCCTTCTGAACCATGCCATGTAAAACCAATATAGAACCAATATCCCGTGAGTAAGAGCATTTATTTCCCACTTAGTCCCTTGAGCTCCAGCGAAGAAGCTTCTTTTTTTTTTATTAGACCTTCCCGAGCAATAGGCCTTGACAATTAATTATTATTATTTAAGCCCTACTATTATTAAAGGGCGAGTGCATTTATAATTATTTACAGAAAATAGAGTAGGTTGGGCTTGTCAAAACCACTTTATAACTTCAATTCTTTAAGCGAATAAAAACAATTCCAATTCGAATAATCTCAACTTGCATTTCCTCTTATTATAGATAAAGGTCGAGTCTCATTCTCTCCCCTTATTAATGAGACCATGCTGAATAATGTGGGACGACTTTTTTATTATTTAATAACAGATCCAACTGGAAAAGGCCCCCTGTGCTGCTAAAATACTTATATTAAAAATAATCCGAATGACAGAGAAATGACGATCAATGGAGAAAGCACATGCTCCATGAAGGTGCTGGAGTGGGGGATGAGGAACCAACTATTCGACTCGTTAGCTGGTTAGGGATAGATAAGGTTGTAATGTGCTTCCTACCGCATGTCCAGGTTCTTTGCCGACACAGCGGCTGGATTTATGTCTGTTCCTCCGTGCATTAATTTGGATAAGGGACTAAACTACTACTAAACCACTATAGGCAGGAGTGCACCCCATGCCACCTCAAAGTGCTTCTCTTCATTAGAACGAGCTCGATCCCATTATTCGATGTGCTTCTTCAATCGCTGAATAGAGTAAGGTTCCTCATTGCCTCTCGGATCCCGAATGGCATAAAATGTGGTAAAGGTCTACGTTAAGACTGTAGTGTTCCAATACTCCAATATGAATTAATTTTTTACCCTTTATTTAATAATAATAGAGCTGCTCTTTCTAACCACCTTCCTCCCCACCCGGCCGGAGGAAAAGCAAGTGATTTAACTGGTAAGAATAAGAAGTCCAATCAATGGCGTGCTGCATGTGCAGGTAGTGGTCCGCTGCAGCATGCTCCTTGAATGAGCAGAATAATCAGCTTCAACGCTGCATTTCCACTAGATTCTATTTATAGCTAACGAAGGAAGGAAAGTGGCAAGCGAGCGGAGTTATTTCAATTTGAAATGAAAAAATGAAGGGTAATTTTCCTAAGACGATATTCGTATGGATATCCTATACTGGATATGGATCTCGCTGAGGGTTTGAAGAGAGGTGACGAGAAAGAAAGATCCTATCCGGACGAGCTAACGATGCCATTCATGCATAAATAAGGAAATAACACAGTTCCATTTATACTAATTATTTTACTTATTAATGTGATGTGATCCATCGTAAAATAAGATACTTGGGCCTTGAAAGGAGTGAATCCTGGTGTCACTATCTTGTTCTTTATGGTAAAATAATTCATACTACGGGCATATCTCTCTCGGAGATAGAGACGCGGCACCTGACATATTATTATAAAAGTGAGTTTAGAACGTGCAAGAGATCTTTTTTTAATAAAGGTGAAAGAAGAAGATAATATGGTTTCGACCGGAACGAAAGGCGAGAGGAAAAAGGAAAATGGTAACAATCGGAACGCTATATTAAGCTAGCTAAATTATCATATTATATATATATAATTTTACCAACTAGAATGAGTACCCAGAAATAATACTACCGAAGGTTGGGAAGCATGGTTTCTTCATTCTTTCTTAGTTTGAACCGGTTCGACTCTGGCTGACCTTTAAAGTTTAGAAAACAACGATCAAACACACGAGAAGGGCCATTGTGTGGGGTTAAAGCCCCAGTAAAAGGACTCCTTTTAAAGGGATCAATCAACTTAGTGGGATAATCAATCAATAGGATAGGTCATAGTGAGTGAGTTAGAGCGGATGAGTTAGTGTGTTACGGTACACATTTAGAAAGGTAGATTGGAATTGCTTAAGTGAGTATAGGCAAAAAATGTAAAGTGATGAAACATACAAGCAAGTTCGTTCATTTCCCTTATTGCCTATTTTGTCTATCCTAACTAAATTTGTTGGGCAATTCAACTCAACAGACTCTGTTGTTTACAATGTGGAAAAACAGAGATAAATGCCGCAGCAAAAATGCTGTAGCTTACAATAACATAAACTTCATTTTATGGGGGCGGCTGTTGATAAAAAAGATGTACGGATCCGTGCGTCTGTCTGAATTACTCCCACGTAGGCTGCACGGCCGAGGCACTTACTGGGAAACGCGTAGACCAAAATATGAATGGATTGGGTTGTGCAAGGGGTCTAGGCCTGCACACAGGGGTTAGCCCTGATTGTTGGGTGATGTCACATACCTGCAAGCACATAATTTGAATAGGAATGGCTTATGCAACCTAGAAAAATGGAAAATATAAAAGTGGAGTCGCTCTTCTGTTGTGGAAAAAATTGTGTGCTAGTGGGTCAAATTATTTCCTCCTTAGAGGTTGCTGCTAAGGTAAAAGACAATATTAAGTTAGTAAGCATCCAATCAAATAATAAAAGAACCAAATCACGCATATAGCTATCTATAAAGAACAAATTGAAAGCAAACTACAAACTATCAAACTATAAGGAAAAATACACATAGCGAATAAACCTTCTCTTTATTGATGGCTCAAAATGACAAGGCCTACGAATGATCACCTGGGCCTAGGACAACCCGTTACCCGGGTCGGGAATATGTGATACTACGCTGGGTTCCTGCCCAACCATTACGACACAAGACATAAAAAAAGCTAGGTAGTAGGATAGGTAGGTGGTGCTTCACGTAGTTGCTTATATACGTTCTTATATTCGACCCTTGCCAATTGCATAGTCAACTTGCTATAAAAACACGTTTGTCTCTCCATGATATCTAGGCACATGGGGAAATCTTTTATCTCGTTAGTTGGGTTATTCCCGCAGAGCATAATCGTCGGGTGATTTCGTGTGGATGGATTCTCCCGGGGGAGCTGGCATTCTATTCGAGCTGGAGTCTTCTAAGGTCAAGAGCTATTAATCGAGCAATCCAAAAGATCATGGTGTGGTATCTTCAAAAGGGTAAAAGTGCATTTTCAAGTAATTCCTCGGTTAAGACGCTTTTTTATATGCTCCCGAACATGCTCAGGCAGGGTTTACCTTTGTTTCCCCTTCTCACTACTCCCTCAGGCAGGTTAAGGCCTTTTATTTATTCCCCTCAACATTCATACCTCCCCTTCAGGACCGGCTCACTCAGGTAATTCTTTTCAGCGGGCCCTTACCTTGCCCCCTAGCGATCAGCCGGCAGCTCAGTCTTTGGGTGTAATAAATCTAGGGCTCCGTCAGGTCCAAAACAAATCCCCCCCAAGAACAGAGATATAGTATAGTAGCTCGGCTCAGGCTTTATATAGTTATATATATGCTTGGGCTTGGCTCAGTTCCTGAGAGGAAATCTCCGTAAGCCTTAATATATAAGCCAAAGAGATATAGTGAAAGTTAAGGTTCCGTAGCCCCCAAGAATAGATATAGTGGAAAGTTGGGCTAGGATAAGTTCAGTCAGGCCAGGTGCCGAACCCGCTACTCAGTATTTGAGGGGAATGAATAAAAGGATTGCTATGACCCGCTATAGAGCTCGAGTGACAGGCCATAAATAGCGTAAATAAGCAACCCGCCACAACGGGCCCGCTATCTCTTACTTTTTGTCGCTGCCCCGGGCCGAGGAAAGCAAGCGGGGAATCCCGGAAAGGGTAAGAAAAGCGCTAAAGGAAAGTAAACTTGGTACTCACAACTGAATGCCTTTATTCCTGCAAAGATCTCCTTATTCAATCCCGATGATGAACAAAGCGTCTCTTTCGTAGACCAACCACTCCCTCGTAAATACCTTGCAGCTTACTTATGCTCTTTCCTATACTCATTTTTTTTTTATTAATTGGGTGGTAATGTGATGCGGTGGAAGCGGTGGGCAGTGCTGCAGGTGAATTGGTGGTTCTTCCTGTCAGCTCCCGTGTTGTGACCTGAAAAGTTGACTCGTCCCCTAATTCGGTTTGATTCGTCTGGCCCCTCCCTTTCTGTGGTGGGTAGCGAGCTAATGTCTACCTGGACGGTTCCTCCTTCAAATATTTCATTATTCCAATCCTTCCGGGTTGTTTGTTCAATGCAAATCCGGGGTGGTGAAGGCGGGTAGTAAAAGTGTTAATAGTGCTTACGTATAATTGAAAGAAAGTAAAAGTTGTATCCTCAGAGGTGAGATCAATCAATTAAGGTCAACGAAGACGAGTGAGTTCCTTTTTCAAAGAATGGAGACTTAAGGCTTGAACTAGGGCTAGTAGGACTTTAGTTTTTCCACAAGGAAGGCACTCTCTATTAAGGAACTCTACGGCTTAAGATTTCACTTAGATTGAACTTAACTAATAAATAGTATATAGCACTACATATAATAACTACAGCTTAAAGACTTGGCTTGGCTTATATCAGTCGGGATGGAAACATTTGTTGCCTATAGGCTCTATTCAGTGCATTAAGCTCTAGTATGCACCAAGTAGTCTGTGCCAATAGCTGCTAGTCAATCTAGGTATTGATCATGCCGGTAGGAGATCCTAAGAGGAGATCCAGGTTAAGAATCCCCCCTGGAGCAATGTATTTTATTATTATTATTTTTAGTGTTATCCTCTATTATTATTAGATATATATTCATAATTAAACCCTGTCTATGATATATGGCTATGCGCAGCTATGTTAGGTGCTCCATGTGATATGACCGGTATGTCTGTCAATGTATGAGTGCTATTATTTCAGGTGCTCTATGTGCTGGTGATGTATGGACCCTGTGTTCTGTAGCGGTAAGTGAGGGGTATAGGGGAAAAATATAGGGTATAATAGACTTTACCTTGGCGGACTTGGGGGTTGCCCACCCGTCAAATCAATCAAGTATTAGAATGGCTGACTTCGTAACCGAATGATGAATCTAAATGAATATAGAAAGTAAAGAGTTAAATAGTAGGATTGGATGGTTAAATTACTTAAAAAGGCTAGGGGCGGTAGAGGGCATAGAGGGTTCATTGGGCATTTGCCGAGCTAATAATGAATAGCTCCTGCAATTGGATTAGTAAACATGTCCGAAGATGACATAAAATCATCTACGATGCATGGTTGTAACTTAACCGTTAGCCCACATCCGACAAACAATAATCATTATATCTTTCAGGATCTCGCGAGGCCTATCCATAGTTATACTACTATTATTAGTAGCCTTCATAATGCTCGCTCTTAGCGCTGCCGTAGCATTACTCACCCTTCCCACCTATCCTGTATCCTTAGCCGGAGGAGTATAAGCAGCGGTCGAAAAAGCCTCCTTTTATGCCGCCGTCCCTGCCTCTGCCATAGCCAGTTTGTCCTGAGCCTATCGTTTCTCATTCGGGTCGATTAGCTCAATGATGGAGTTATTTAATCTTATTGCCACGGTAGGGGGGGTCTAGTGGATTCCGATCAACATATAGTCTCGCGCTGACGAGGTTACCGTGCTGTGGAGGCGGCTGGCGATAAAATAAATAGGAAATGCCAAATTTTCATAATCAACTGTATATTTGGAACTCAGGAATTGAAGGTCATCCGAGCACCCCTCCCTGCCCTCTTCCGGAATTGGAAGGATCAAGATCAAGATCAAGATCAAAATAGTAGAATAAATCCAAATAGAATAATAAAGGAAAGCCATAACGTGGATATGAGGACAAGCCAAACAAACTAGACAAGCCGGGAAAGCCTGAGAAGAATAAACAGCAGCCATCGAAGCCACTAGAGTCTAAGCCAGCTAAGAAGCCGCCATCAGAGAGGCCAGCTGAGCCAGAAAGGAAGCAAGAGAATCCGCACTCCTGGGAGCCAATAAGGTAGTGGAGACAATAAGCCCCAGTAAATAATAAGGACGGAGAGCTGCCTAAGCGGCCCGTATTGAAGTAAGATAAGAGAAAGGATATGGACCTGTTTATCTCTCTAATTTGCTCCTCCCAATTCTCCCTGCATCCACATAGATAAAATAATACAGATGCGTGTCCTTGCATTCTGGCTACACCATGCTGCTACTTGATGCCAGGTGGCGATGGACGAGAGTAAATGTTGCTTATACTCAAAAAGACAGGTGGCGATCCACTCAATGACAGGTGCAAGTGCTGGTACTCAATACGGGTGGATATGCTTTATCGGTAATTGCTAGTAGGCCCTGGTTTAAATGCCTGATTGAAATCCAAGTGTTGATTTGATTATGCAATCAATACAGGTTTTGATGCCTTCCTTCTCTGTTTGTGGACCGATTAGGAGGATGTCTTCTTGTGGGTTTTGGAAACCGATGCACCATGCTTACTTAGAGCTAGTCATAGCTGGGCCGGGATCATCTTGCTATGGATGGCAAGATTGCTAGATGTATGGGTAGGTGGGATAATAAACTTGAATAAAATGGACCCTGGGAGAAGGGAAAAGGGCAGCGGGATAGGAGTAGGAAAACGAAACGGTGGCATGCTTTTACTTATGCTATTATGAATAGATTGAAATACTCGGCTGCTGTTTCACGCTCAGATTTAAAATAGCATCAATTTATATTGATTGATCAATAGATTACCGGGTTGGGTGGGCGCAGACACTCAGTTTGATGAGTAGACCATATTTCACAAAACCTCCCCTTCTCCCTTATTTGGTCGGGTAAGGTTTGACTGATATCACAGCAGTAGTAGTCCCAAGAACAAACTTTTATGGCCTGCGCTCAACCTGTCTGGTCCCACCCCAACAACAAAGCAGGTCTCTTTATACAATTATTCTTATTGTGCTCCTCCCTGTGAAGTAGTGTTCACCCTGTCGTGGATTAGGTGGGGTTTATTTGGCTGACCGGCTAGCAATGGAGTAGTATTAGCTTACGGGGAAACAACTAGTAGTTCTGACACTACAGCTTAAAAAATAGCTTTACTCTATCTTTGGGAAGGTTAACAACTAACTACAGCGAGAAGTATCATTTCTTTTGGAACTACACGGACGGAAACAACCTCTTATTCGCTAGGGACACATCCTAAACTTCAGATTGTTTGTTGCACCAGGTAATGCATGGAATATAAGTTGTAAGGTGCACCTTGCCCTCCCTTTGGTCAAGCAAGCCTTTCCTCTTCGGAACCTTTTTATAACAAGGCTTAAGCTGCTATCGGGGTCCCCTTAAATACCCTAACACCTTTTTGTAATGCGGGAAAAAAGCTCCTGGGGTTTACAATAGTAAGTACTTGCACCCACTAAGGCAAAATAAGGTAAAGCCCTCCTGCCAGACCCTAATACGAATCTACGCTTACCCTTTTTGGAGGTCCGCCCCGCTCTCGTGTTCCCTAACGGAGGTTTTACCTTCTTCTCCCTTCGTCAGTAATAAAAATAACAAGAAAACAAAAGCAAGCATTTATTCATATTTTGGTTAATAAAACAACTTGCATATATTACATGTCACATTTCATATTCATATAGAAAAGATTGTATATAACAATAAAGGAAAGGAAAATGGGGTCATTTCCGAGGTACGAGGGAGAGGGAATACACCATAAGGGTCGTAGATATGTAATATAATATAGATATGTATTGGTAGATATGCGAGGAAAACGTAGAGATGCAAGTCCCCCATCCATATGTATATACAAACTAAATAAATCTTTTTTTTCTAGCGATAGCATGGCTAGAAGCCCTTCAGCCTTAGTCCGTAGAGTAAGCTCCAGAAGGAAGGTCTTGCAGGACTGCCTAAAGGTCTTGCTTTCAGTTATGGGAAAAACGCCCTTATATAGAAGACTCATTTAATTCCCCGATGAGCAGCTATATGATTTTTTCCTCTGATCCCTAAGATGTTTTTACAAAGGCAAAATGAAAATTAGGGAGTTTTTGTAAATTCTGTTCCAACTAAACTTATTGCCTGGGCCTAGCAAGGCAGGTTCTTCGGAAACGAGATCAATAGGAGGATCGGACCCGGAATCAAGGAATTGTCTCAATGGATCGAGATAATGGGGCCTAGCTTGCCCTTTCTCTTGTTCGGATACAGCTACTGCGGATTGAGAGGCATCGGACCTAGTTGGATGTTCTTACCCGCCGGTAGAGGCTTCAGAGACTGCTTTATATCTTGGAGTTTCATGGCTTGCTCCCCTCGGTAGCCACACAGGAGCAAGATACCTGGGGAGATAAGTACTAGTTGGGAGGTCATCCCTGGTGGTTCAGTCCGACTGGCAAGAGCCCATTCTCTTCAAGGGGATTCGAATCCAAATTCTTTCTATTTTACTATTGAACCGGTTGGAAGAGATGAATAGTTCGCCTCTAGTGCTTACCTCTGATCGATTGATGGAAAGGATTGACTGGGATTCGGAATAAAGATATGGGCAACTGGACCGGGATAGCTCAGCTTAATGGCTTCTATCGGCACCAGATCCCCAGTATTCTCCAATTGCTGTTAATGAAGGGTCCACCAATTGATATGAAGATGCACCTCCCCTTCGGATGGATGGGAACGGGAACAGCAGAAGATGACCTGGGAGACGAGGGATCCCGGTCTTTATTCCTTGCTCTACTTACGTCTTTATGAGTGCTGGCTCACTCACGAGGTTGGGTTTGGCCCACGCCCACCTGCTTCTGCGGTTTAGGGATCATCGGCAGCTGCAAATGTTGGGAGCCTCGAGCGGAGGGAGATAAGTGAAAACATGGATAGGTGTGCCCTGGGACACGGGAATGGGATAGAGACAAAGAAGATGTTGATTGCTATTCATCCTATATATGCCTCGGAGCAGGAGACCTGGGAGGAAAAATATCTGCTTTTGAGCTTTCATTCACTCGTATTCCACCCGCTAGGGGCGATAGCAATAGCCGGTCGCCAAGGCGCCACTCGTGCTCTGCTCTGCCCTGCGGATCCGGCGAATAGAGTAGGCAAGCGAAGCCTTGAAAGTGCTTATCAATAAGTGAGGAAATGAAATCCGCTCGACTAAAAGGTATTATTATCGCTTAGCGCTTGTGCTAAGGAGAGGAGATAAAAGAGAAAAGTGCTAGGCTAAAGGTTTCACTGCAAGTGAGTGAAAAGCCAAGTACAGGAGAAGGGGCAAGCACCACACTACTACCATGAAAAGTCGAAAAGAGCCATGCCCCACTCAAATACATGGCCTCGGAGATATCCCCCTCTGTATCTCCATAGACTGAGCCACGCCATTACTCTCAAATAAGGCGGCTGGGCTGCATTGGATCGGAGAAGTGTGGGTGGGGCCTCCCCCCGTAGGTAATGGACCTATGACCAGCTGGGTGCAGCAGGATATGAAATCTATTTCATACCCTCTTCTTCAGTTTCATTCCGTTCCGTCAGTGTAGTTGCTTGGTGGGTTGGCAACATCACTTCCGCTTAAGCTCTGGTTCATTCAGTTTCAATCATTTGGCTCAAAAACCTTCCTTCGGTACACATTGAAAAAGCTTGCTGGATGCGCCATGCTTAGCATCCTGGTCAAAGTCCAGTAAAGAGGGCCCCCTTATGCTGCTGTTTCTTTCGGCAGACAGAAAGCGAACAGAATATTTCGAACAGAAAGCGGAAAGGTAAAGCGCAAGCCATGCATTATATACGTGCATATCCAACCCGTGCATAATCACCACCTCACAAACACTCGGGATGGGATAATGATAGAACGTATATAGATTTCACGCATATGAACTGAACATCTGTATATATTGGCTAATACTCCTGGCATCGACGGCTATCGGAGACCCAATGACTGTGCCTCACTCAGTCGGTCCCTCCCGTTCCGCCCGTTCTGTCCGTACTGTCCGTACCGTTTGTGGGAATGCCCCTATAAAATATGTTTGCCATCAATCAATATATCTCTCTCCAGCCAGGCAAGCATTATAAAATATGTATGGCTGCTATGACTGGCTATGATCTAAACTATGTTGACTACATAGACCTACCTTCTTTCTATTTTTGGTATGATTGGCTATTGGAAATTACAACGGGGAAATGAAAACTGGACTATTGGTGACCACGGGTTATCAGCGACTACAAGCTATTGGCAATGATACCTGGCAATGACTACTTGGAACTGAATAGAGGTTGTAGCAAAGAGTAGAGCTTCTATAACACATCACTGACAAGAGCTTCTAGCAATGAACCTGGCAATGAGAAAAGGGCAAATACGGCCGGACAAGAGTCCTGGCATCGGCTACCAGTATCGACACTTGGATCGACACCTACCAGCCATTGAAACCAGGCATAACCTACCAGCGAGTACCGAGAATGCATGGACACCTAGGAGTACCGGCTGGCTATTGTTAACCTCCTTATTGTTTCCAAAACATTATCCAAGAAGGCATATACTCCTGGCATCGACTCCTGTATGACTAATTGGCACGGGCTATTTCGTTCATGCACTGACAAGAGTTCTAGCTTAACTGAGTAGAGCATCATTGCTGCGATGAAGGCTGAAGGCTAAAGGTGAAAGGTGACTGGCTCTTGCCCCTCCAAGAATACTGACTCTGGTCTAGTGACTAATCCAGCTCCTTCCTCAAACTCCTAATCTCTCGATTGAACTATGCTACTCAAAATAGATTATTGTACAATGCTCCTCAAATTGTATATCAACGTAAGTAACAATATCTGTATACCTATATGTGTGATATGCTCTCTCTGTGTGAAGGTATAATTTATTTTCTTTTGGTTAGGTGGGAAAGGTGAGGCATCTGTTGTCCTTGGCGAGGTGGGTGTGGGAAGCTACAGGTGAGAGGTTACAGGCTGACATCTGGCTTGGCTGGGCTGAAGGCTCTTGTTGAAAGGCCCTGTTCTTATTTCTTTTACCTTTTTTCTTTCTAATCGAGGGGATTTATCTGCTGCTCCACACTATTCTACGACATTATACAAATACTATTATGCGCGCACGTGTTTACTTACGAGCGTGTTAACACCTACTACTCTACCACGGCCTTAGGGGTGATAGGACTAAGGCAAGGTACTAAGGCTTAAGAGCTACTGCTACGACGAGAGCTAGTTTACTAGGGCTTACTCTAAGGCCTTAGGGCATAGAACTAAGACCAGGTACCAGAAACACTATAACTATATTGCACCTGCCTCCATCAATATGGAACCGGGGGAGTCCGCTATATAACTCAAAGAAAGAATAAACTTACTATTGAGCCTCGCAGCCTTGTAGCGCACCTCCTCATCTCGCACCTGCCTTATCGCATGACAATACCTTCTTTCGAGCAGCCAGCCCCCTATATCGTTAAGTCTTGACAGGAGGACCTATTGAGTGAGGTAAGACCTGTTTACAGTTTCATTTACCAGTTTATACCTAGCAACTACAGAAAAAGTCTTGTCATAGTAAACCTCCCTCTTTCTGAGAGAATCCTCCGGTAACAAACCTGGCCTTGTACTTTCATTGCTCCCATCAACGACACTCTTGATCTTGCCCAGCCATCTGGAATCAATCACTAATTTACCAATAGGTCTTTTTACTACCTCCCAAACATCATTCTTTAGGATGGAGTTGTACTCCTAATGCCATGGCATCATGCCATCCTGCACTGTAACAAACTCCTCAATGTTGGAAGGATAGGTCTTCTTTTCTGTTTGGGAAAATGATGGACAATTCTCTTACTTAATGATGCACCTGTTTAGGCCAGAAACATACATTGTGCTAGTCAGATAATGACAGTCAGGGAAGGCAGGCAAATGCCAGATAAGGATTGCTTTTATAGCCCAATCTGCAGAGGGGGATGGCACAAGGAGATTGGAATTGCTAGCTGTGAGCACCTCTCGCGGGCTAGACGACTTATGGCGGGCTTATTGAGCTTGCTGCCTTTGTCGTTACTTGCTTTTCGTTCCTATTAAGGCTGGACAAAGAACCGGACTGCTCGAATGGGAGGGACATCCTTGACACCATGGTGGGCTGGGAGAAGAAGAACCAGCGGGATTGCTTTGAGAATAAAGAGATGAAACGAACGGACTTTTAGGACGAACACGGGCGGCTGCTGGTCAAATCAAACCGGGCGGGCTAGGAGTAATAAGAGATGAAAATCAACCCACAGGCTTCCTAACGTTATCCCTGCTTGCCTTACCTATCTTGACCTCCTGATCTTAGATTGACCTACTCGACCTTGTCACCTCACGAACATCAATCTCACCAGTACTGTTCAAACAGTCCCAGAAACACCCGTACCACCTTTACTGTACCATACCAACAATACCGGCTCCCACCTGCCCACCACCAGGGCCTAGAACTGCTCACCGAACTAACTTTAATCTTTTCAAATTATTAGCATTACTTACTTGAATTGACTTTGAAAGTATTATTTCATTAGTCTACTTGATTTATTCTATCAGGGATAATACTGCTATCTACTATACATATATTTAAGAGATCTATATAATAGATAGATTCTCTCTTTCATTTGAAAGAATAGGTTTATATAGATGTTTTTATTCCTCTACTACGTACCTTTGGCTTATTTCTTCAGTCAAGGGTTCGATCCGGACCTTATCTTAGGCAATCGTTCTATTCGGGAAGGCTATTCACCTACAGCTCACTGAACCTAGGCTCACTAACCCTACCAATAGCTAATCTCTATCAATTGACATAGCTCACCGAATATAGGTTTGAAACCGACAATCATCGGATGCTCATGAAAACATCCATTCACTCTGTGCCTCCTTACTGACTCTCTGAACCCTACCTCTTGTCTGTACAATAGCGGGGACTGGGGGACCTCGTGCTAGTTATTGGGCTTATCACCCCTTTATTTCGTCTCGCTAGCTGGGATCATATGCCCTTGCGCTTGCTTCGCACCACCTTGGGTCTCGTCTCGTACTTCTATTGCATCCCCTAGCACTTGCTTCTTTCCTCCCCGTACCTTGTGCTGCTATGAGACTAGGCCCTCGCTAGCTGGTGGGCTTACTCACTAGGCTTGGTTCTTTGAGGAACTATTCCCGGCTTCAGGGCTTAAGGGAGAGCTGGAAAGTAAATGAAAATAGGAATTAGAATAATAGGATGGATTATAAAAGTGGTTACTTACTTCGTGCTATTAGCAAGTGGGAAGGCACGGAGTGGGTGAATAGTAAGGGAGGGTTGGTTACCTCCAGAAAGGGTGGTTCTATAGAAGGTCCTCTGGTGCTGTAAACTTGCTAGCATCCTAAAGGGAGGGGAAAATGCAAAAGCTGTCGAAATATCGGGGAAAAGGAAGGGCCAGGGTCAGGAAGAAAGAAAAAGGGATCGCCTCCCTTCAAAGAATTGAAAAGCGCTCTCTATCTCTCTATTCAAGACGGGTTGTATGATTTATTTGTATTAAATTAATAGATTGGTCGAGCTATAGCGAGGCTAAATATAAAGTCTTATGAAAAAGGATAAGTGATCTAGTTGCTTTCATTATACCGATGATGTAGCCCCCCCTATCTGTAGCCCCTCTATCATCCTATCTAACTCTGACGTACTTGGGCACTCTTAGGAGCACCCAAGCACTGCTAATTGTATTTAAAGCCTTATAACAGATAAGGAAGTACCGCTGATATCTTGCTCTTTTTTCCTTATCATTAACTAAGTAAATTGACTATAGCGCGCTTTCCTACCCACAGCTTTCAGTCGTCACATTGACTCGACAGTCATTCTCTTGAGTGTCCTGCGGAGCTTGTGTCCTGCTACGCTATCCCCGAATTGGAAATAATCATACAAGCCAGAGCCCAACTAATGGATTTATTGGACGGAAGGTATTTTGTTATAAAGGGCGAAGCCCGAGCCGAGCCCATTGATTGATTGGACGTATGAGGAGGCTTGCCAACGTAGTTACTTACTTAGTTATGGGTGCGAGGTACGATGAGGCCAACGATGTTTTGGGAGTGAGGAGGAAGGCTGTAAAGAGATAAGCAGTAATAAAGGAGAGATTTATATATCCCTGACTTTTGCTTACAGTGTATCATTCCGTGCCGTACCATGTCATAGTACCGTACCATCCATCCCCGTGTTGGGTCAATGTGCCCCATGCCCACTTGTATCAATGTCTTCTGGTGGCGAATGTGGGAAACATAATATAATCTTCTCGTTCGGTGGCTCAAGATAGGGGCCTTTCCTTCTCCTTTCTCTCGTACATATGGTGCGGTGCGAACTTATTTTGTTTGGCGTAAATCTATCCCGTTTGGTGAAAACTTAGCGGACTGGGTGGGATTTTCAAAGGTGAAGGCGAAAGTCGAGAGGTTTAAGGTGTGAAAGGCTTCTGCCTAAAGAATCCAAGGGTAAAGGCTTCTAGCTTCGGTCTAAAGTATCCAGGTTCAAGGTTGATTCCTTCTGTTGTCCTTGTTTTGGACTTGGCAAAAGATAAGGCTAAAGGTTGAGGCCCTCGCGTAATACTTGCTCTATTATATTGACTCATTATCCTTCCTTCACCTCCTAAAAAATTACAGAACTTTCCATTGCAGCCAGACCTACAACTACAACCTATTAATTACTATATTGCATCTATACGTTGCTCCCCGGATCTAATTCCACTAGCTATACCCTGGAACCACCAACACAACTACTACAACCTTATTTCATTCGCTAGCTGGTAAGCCACCAGTCTCAACAGGCAATGGAAACTTAACTAGTAGTAGTTCTTAATATGTTGGTACTCCACCATGTTCAGTATAAATGACAGGTAGAGGTGGTTTCTATGCACAAGGGATTAGACCAGGTATTTGGAAATAGAATTCCAGCAGCAGGGCTCCGGCATTGGAACAGGGAACATTCATTAATAATAAGCAGCACCTGGCAGAGACAGCACAGCTGGCCTTATTCCTAACGGCAATACCCATAATAAATCATTGACAGGAGGTGTTTTAGTGCGGGTTCATTCCACCATCATCCAGGAAGGTCGTTGCCACAAGGAAAGGAGGGGCCTACTCACAGGGGCTTACAGATCACAGCGGGGACTCAATGGGAATAATCCGCAGGTGATCCAAAAAAGAAGTGGAAGTTGATGGCTCGCTTATATATATAGCTATTTTAAGTTCTTATTGGGGCTCGTTGATCCCGCTACTCAATCCCAGATTTCAATCCAAGTAAGGTGTATTTTACAGGAGATCGACGATAGCCAATAGTTGATGCTGGTAGTCGATGCAGTCGCATACAAGAAAGAGTATTTGTCGATACGAGAGTCGATGCACTCATGATAGCCGCTAGTCGATGCCAATAAATTTATGCTGCTACTCAATGCTGTTAATTTATCTCAAGAGTTGATGCCGGGAGTCATTGCCGGAGGCCTTGTAAATACCCCCATTCCCAGCTGGTCAGCCGAGAGCCAGTCTCCAGTGGTCATTGCTGGGAGGTCATTTATAGGCGGTCATCCAATAGTCAATCATTGAAAGTCTCACATTGTAAGTCTCATTGCCAGAGGGTCATAGCCGAGAGCCAATCATATCCGGTAGTATATGGTCGGGGTTATGACTGACTATGTGCTGCTATGTGTATTACGTATGATCATCAAATAATTGTGAATCATCATATATAACGCTTTGTGATTATTCCTTCCATCCATTCGAGGTAGGAACCTAACGGTTCCGTATACGTAAGCAATGGGTTATGTTTTTATTTTATCTTGGGTATTTCATGGTTATTTACCGGGGTAAGGTGACAGGGTACAGTGATATTGAGCGTTTATGTTTGAACGGGTCCTTCTCTTTCATCTGTTGTGAACGTGGGTAACTTATCTTTTATTGGTTATGGTGGAACGATGACCCGGAGGTCCGAATATGAGGAACGAGTATTCGCGGGTCATTTCTTCTCCTTTTGGTCTGTATTTAACGGGGTCTAATAGTTTAACGGGAACTACTTATCCTGTCATCTGTTGTGAACGTGGACATAATAAAATTTCCCTCTTTCGGTGGCTCAATAGGGGCCTTTCCTTATACTCTATCATACGTATGGCGGTGCGGACTTCTCTTGTCTGGCGGGACATCTATCCCGTTTGGGGAAACTTGGCGTACTGGGCGGCGGGTGCTTTCCTTAGGCGGACTGGGACAGGGCAGACAGTGAGCTCTAGGCTCAAGGTGAAAGGCGACTTCTGTTGAATGATTCGTTGAGCCAGCCGCTCCAAGAGACTCTATCGGGCTGGCCTCTATCCCTGAAGACCCACTCTGTTGCGTATGATCTGAAATTGTGAATCGACATATATAAAACAGCACTGTAGTAACTCGCTCTTGGTGTGTATCATTAACATAGCTGCTGCATGGTCCCATGCAAATAGCCAGTGTTCACAGCACCTTACTGAGATCAAAGTACGAAAGTAAAGGGTAAAAGATATCAATCAGCAAGCGAGCATAAAAAAAGCGCAAAACCTAAAAGCAATTGAATTATAAGGTCTTTCTAAGCTCTGGTCCAAGCAACCTTTGTGCCTGCCCTAGCCAGAGGCCATCGATCGATCAATCCAGCAGCATCCCTTCCCACCTACCATTTTTTCCACCACAGGTTCTAGCATTCATGGGTTTACCCCAGCTCTCCTCGGGTTAAACTGGGCTTTCCTCAATTAATATACTATCCCTCAGTTAATAAAGCAAGCGGCGAAAGCAATCGATTCCATCCTTCCTAATATAGATAAAACGCCCTGAAAAGGCATTGTTTCAGTAAGTAAAATCTCTTTTTGTGCCCGAAAATGAGACCTAGGACCCTCAAAAAGAGCAATTCATTAGCCAAGAATGGCGACTGAAGATGTTTGTTGGTGCATATTGAACTGAAAGCGTGATGCGGGAATGGGAGAATGCCGGGGAATTATGGATAGTGCGATCAGCTGTTGAATGATCGGAACGTGAGATGCGGAATGAAGGGGATGTTACTCACCCTGCATGATTTAATTAGATATATATATAGCCAGCCCAGGGAAAAGCAGGGAAGAAGGCCCCTAAACAGTGAAGAGGCAGGAAAGAGGTAAGAGGGAAGCTCTTCAGCAAAATAGGTAGGAAACCGTGTTTCTCATTGACAATATCTCTATCTATCACGGGTGTATAACTCTCTCTGAATGAGGCTAAAGACTATGAATAGGCTTGCTAATCTGTCCCCTTCGACAACTAGGTTAATCACTTGATGAAATAGCTGGGTAACATGTCAATATTATAAGTTTAGTCGCCAAGCAGTTTAGTAGCCCAACCTTTCCCGGTATCCAAAATCCCAGTATTCGAACGAAGCAGCCCGGCCAAGTGTAGTATCCAAGAGCAGCCCATAAGGCCAGCCTATAAAGCCAAGCGGCTTCCCGCCCATCCACTAACTCCATCCTGCCAATAATATAGAAAGTTCATGAAATGTAAATATCTTCAGGAAGAAAAACTCATTTTGAGTACCTGCGATGATAGAGAAGATTATGTTTCTGACCCCCACCCGATATTAAACTGGCACCTGGTTTGCAAAGTGTAGAAAAATAATGACAATAAGAAGCAAGGTTATAAATGAAATAGGCCCGTTGCATATTAAACTCAAGGTAAGGTGGGTTCGGTGGTAAGAAGTTCAATCTCAGGAAGCAGGTAGGTCGAAGCATAATCGATCGTTATTTGTATTCGGTCTTCCGGCAGGTAAAAAAGGAAGGAAGTAAACAAGGTATAGAGAAGCGGTAAAGTCATCGGGAGAAGGCAGGCAGCTCGGTCGAAGGTTCGTTCGTTGGTTGGTTGGGTTAGTTGAGCGAAGCAGAAGGTTTGTGTGATCTAGCCAGTTCGTCAAGTCTCAAAGCAAGCAAGCTTTGATTAAACCAGCCGGGGGTGAATTGACCAGCCAGATTATAAAAGATTTTCTTTTCAGAGCCGGGATGGATTTCTTGATGGATCGAGGGAATAACCAACAGATAGCTACGATGGTTCCAAGGCGAGTAGAGAGATAAATCATTTTCTATTGCACTCTGGAAACAAGTGATGGGCAGTGAAATTTTACTTTTTTTTTCTTTATAATAATGGAAAAAACAACCTAAACTGTCCATACCTTTAGGACCATACCGTAAGGCTAATATACTTACCCTTTGTCCCTAAGGCTAGTAAGGAGAGCTTACCTATGGAACTTAAGGAAACAACCTTACTAAGGCTTCTATGACGCTTTCACTCTATGGCCCTTTACTAAGAAGGCAAGTAGTACCTACTGTATTTTATTACGCTATACTATATATGCTATATTGCATATGCTCTACGTCTATGTCTGTCTGTATGGCTTTGACTGTCTATGTAGTATGGCTCTGCTATGACTGGCAATGACTGTCAGTATGGCTAAGAACGCCTTGAGGCTATGACCTAGTTTTCAAATTGAGTTTTTAGCTTTTGTATAAAAAGGAAAAGTTTACTAATTTTACCCAGAGCCAGTTAATGATCCAGCGGAGGCAAGCAGGGTCAGCACATAATAAAGGGCCCGCCCACCCAAGAACTACGATAGGCATCGTATATAATACATTACACATGGAAGGGTAAACTTCATAGGTCATACAAAGGCTGGGTAGTTTTTAGTCCAAGGTTATAGTCTATAGGAATCAGTTTAAACACCAATTGAAAAACCCCTTAGAATTATGGATTACCCGGAAACATTACAATCTAAACCTATCCCCCTCCCTTCTTTCTATTATTGAAGGAAATACTTTATTGAACGAGTTCTAGTCGCCTTTCAATTACGAGTTCTGGTCGTGGACATTTTACTTTTTTTTTCGCCGAAGAGGATGGGGATGGGATCATAGACCGTTTACCAACCCTCTCACTTGACTGGCTGACCTGAACTTAGATATTTGAAGGGCTTGCTTAGTGGGAAGTGGGCACTATTTACTTGCTCTTGTTGGGGCCGGGACGGGATACCCTTAATGAATACAGCACCACAAACAGACCACCCCAGCATTGTTCTTACAGAATCAAACCACTTCAACTGAGTTGCCTTATTTTTTTTAGGGAGGACCTGGGGAAAGCCTACTGGATGAATGTCAGTTTGACAGCTACCAACACTTAAGCTAAAGCCCTCTTTTATTTCTTAATTCACCCTGATCTTGGAAGGGCGGCTTGCTTGCTTGGGTACGTGCATGGGCTGAACATTGCTTTCGCAACCTTGATCAGCCTACACAATGAATGCGAGTGGGTTGCACAGGAAAGGAACCTACCCTGGGATCGTGCCTGGAAAGAAAAGACACTGCCCTGTTCAATTTAACAATGCCTTCTGATATTTTACGTGCGTGCTTGGGGTCGGCACTGTTAGCTTAGATACTTGCTCACTGAACCTTTGTTATTGATTGGATGGACGCGCTGGGCACTTAGTATGAGCCTTTCACCTTTTGTCAGCTGCCTATTTGACCTTACCTTTACTCTCAAACAGCTACCCACCTCCTAAGCTTACTACTTACCTTTGTAATGAATGCCCAGCCAGCCAGCGTCACACGGCTTACCATAGCATAGAGCTCTTGGACCGCCTTCCAGACAGTATTCCACAGATATACCTGCCATCACACTTGCTTACAGATGGATCGGGTACCACAATTCCTTGGATTTAAGAGCAGCCAATAGGATTCATCAATTCCAGCACCAGCAGCTTCCGCATTCCCAGCATAATTATTACCATACCGGCATTTCCACACTCCCAGCATTCCAAGCAGCATTCCCAAGCAGCATTCCCATTAGCAGTCGGACATGGGCAGTTGGAAGGAAGGGATTCCCAGCGGCATCATTATAATTCCCGCCGACATAATTCCCAGATCATTTGAACTGGCATAATTCCCGGCAGCATTCCCGACATCATTATTTCCGCATAAGTAAGCCAAGCAGCATCAGTTGAACTGGCATCATGAAATTAAAGTATCATTATTATCCACCGTATTATTTCCATAGCGGTCGTTCTGCAGCTTCAACTGCTGCTGCCGGAAATAACGATACTAGTTCGACTGATGCTGGGGATTCAGCTGGTTCAACTGGTGCTTATGGGGCTGGAAATACTAGTAGTCATAGTGCTGCAGCTCTAACTGCTTATGGAAAGAATTCCATTGAAACAAGTGTTATAACTACTTCCGGTTCTTATTGTTCAACTGCTTGTGCTGCTGAAACAACTACTTTCGGTTCAACTGCTGGAAATGATGCTGGGACGAATCTCCTTAAACTGGTGCTTTGACTTATGCTGCTCCTTTCGCTTCTGCTGATTGAACTGTTGGTTCCATCACCAGCGTAGGTAGGCAGGTTAAGGTGGTCGATGGGTGGAAAGGGATTAATAGTTGTAACCAAGGTTGTTGTGAATAGTGCCCTCCCGTAGGAAGGTGTTATTGGGTGAATAGAATAGCAAGCAGCACTCCATCCCATATCCTAAGGTGAAGGTAATAATAAAGGTAAGGGGATTGGTGGCTCCCGTCTGTAAAGGTTCATAGCAGTACCAACCTCCTCTCCTAAGCGTTTCATTCAGTAAGTGGTCTAGTTCGAACAGTTCTAGGTCGGATAGGTGGGTAGATTGTATGGTAACACAAGAAGGTTCGGTAAAGTATATAAATATAAGAGTGCCGTACTTCGCTCTTTTTAATAAAGCAAGTGCAATAAAAAAGCATATCATGTAAATCAAGCTAAATTAATCCAATGATATAAGGGGTGAAGCCCGACCCGAACAATAGCAATATCAATGCTAAAAGTGGTTCAGGTAGGTATCATGAGGCCAGCCGGTCTATAAACACAAGCAAGGGTTGACGAAAGGTAAATAGACTGACTGATCTAAGTGCTTAGCTAACTTCGTGCCTCCCCCCCCTACCCTTGCTTCTCCTTTGAAATATCTCAAAGTTGAAGTATGTGGGCCGGTGTCTAGTTGTGAATACGCAAGGTGAGATGATGCACATAAGTTAAGGCAAGTAGGCTAGTCTAAGCGCGGCCCAAGGTAAGCATGATTAAAGGCAAGTGTTATAACAAAGAAGCATCTCCTGGCACTACAGGCAGGTGGAAGAATATAAAGCATGAACTGAAAGGCGGGTCTATTCCTTCCTAGAATGCAGTGGATTCATAATCGTATTGGCAAGCTGGCTCCTAAGCGAGATAGATTCATATTGATACAAAGAATATAATTAATAAGAGAAGGGTAGGTAAAAAGGGTTCATAGAAAGGCTTCGCTCCTGATTATGAGCTGAAGGCAAATAAGTTCTAAGTAGTAAGGTTGTGTCATGCCGTTCTTATAAGAGGTGCAGTTAGTATCTCCTAAACATTCATTCATAAATAGGTCTAGGGCTACAGGGTCTAGTTCGTGCAGATAAAGAGAAACCAAGGGGGTGGTTAATAGCATGCCATACCTGCCTACTTTAGTCTTCATTACATCCATCACTGGGTTAGGGCTAACTCACCACTCCATGCTCCTAGGGTTATAAGGTACGAGGTTCAAACAAATTCCTGACTGGTGTTCCTAGGTGAGAACATTATACCAAATAAGTTAATATGTGTGACCCAGAAGATTCTATGTGGTACCCGGCCATAAGAATTCACAGGGCAAGGCAGTAAGTATAAGTAAAGGAGTGGATGCTCATAAGTAAAGTGTTATGCCCCATACCTC
>BSBM01003559.1:0-10000 GCA_027924585.1 Larix kaempferi
AGGCAGAACTTGGCAGGTTTTGCACCCGTTCCGGTTGCACAGTGAGACAGTTCGGCAGCATACGCGGGTTGCAGAAGTCGACGGTCCCATGGAGTTGGGACGCCCGAGCAGGGGGCAGCTCTGTCATTCTGTAATTTCTATATCTGTTGTAAGGCGTGTTGCTGGTTTGGCTCACGCCGGAGATCTGCCGAGTTTTAGGGCAACTCCGCTTGCCGTAAACAATTGATTATACAAACGATAAACGGGCTGGCCGGTTTGGCAACCCCAACTTATTCCCGCGTCGTGTTTTACTTGCGTATTGCACTCGCTGATAATTGGCTAAGTGTTGATGCTGTCTGTCGTAAACGTGCTTATGAGTTAAACGAGTAAACTGTCAAGCCGAAAAGCTTCCGCGGGTTTAGGCGTAGTCTGCCGGTGCAACGTTTGAGCTGGTCTCACCCTCAAGACGTTCCCGGGAAGTGCCGCACACCACAGTTAGTCGCTTGAGACAAGCCAGAAATTGTGGCTGTGACACATAGCCCATGCGGCACTTCCTGGGGCGAAACCAGCCCGGCAGGCCACACCCAACCCGCGGATTGCCCACGCCTCATCTCTTTAACAGTTCCTTGCTTAGCCTTTTTTTCTTGATGTGCACTTCCTACAGTAAACGCATGCCAAACACAAGAGCAAGAGATAAATGCATAGGAGGGTGGCACTCCAAACTCGGACGTGCCTAACACCCCTTTTGCAATATTCATGGTTCAAAGAGACTTTACATATAACATCGGAGGGCTGCCACATCCCGGCACCTCATCCGTGAGCCTGCCACACTGGGCAGCTCAAGATACAACATCAACTGATGGGCAATCGGCCAGTGTCCAGGCTCTACCGCAGTAGCATCCACGGTCTGCATCCGCACTCTGTCTCTGTTGCACTCCGTCGCAAGCCTCCCGGCTTCCTATCGTCCGTCCCAGTCTGGGAAACCACTTCGGCATGCTGCCGTCCGTCTGCAGCCTTGCCTGCAACGATACCGCTGTCCTTCCGCAGCATCTGCCAACCAACTGGGCGCACTCTCTCTCGTCTAACCATGCCCAAGAGAGCCCCCACAAGACCGATGTCCGTCTGCAGTCCTGTCCGCACCGCACCGCTGTCTTCCGCAGACTAGGCTGACTGCCACACGTCTAAGTCCCGGCAGAAACTTAGACTTCGCACAGGCACCTCCCATGAGGCCAGCCGCAGGCAAAGCACCTCCACGTACTGTGGCATTCCTCCTGCGCTGCGGATCCTTACCTCGTTGCAGAGGGAACTTCTGGAACCGTGCACGAGCTGCTTTCTCCGGAAAGTGTGCCCTCCTCTGGAGCTTTCGGAGGACGGGCACGCCCTGCGTGTGCCTCAGGCCCCAACCTCGGTTGAATTGAACCGCTTGGATCGATCGAACCGGCACCGTTGTCCGCTTCACCTCTCCGTGCTCTTGGACCTTTAAATATCCACTGAGGAATTCCCGGGTTTCAAGGCCACGTATATCGGAAGTGCCCAACTCTAATAAGATCCATTGTAGCCGAAAAGAGAGTAAGGAGACCCATATCCGGACATCTAAGGGAGCTCGAACACCAATGAGAAATTTTGAAGACAAGATGGGTGTCAATGCATGCATACCCAACACAGGTAGTACTACGAGAACATCTTTGAAGGAACCTTGAACAAAATTAAGACAGGCGCCTTTTCCGCGGGCCAACCTGCTTCCTTTATTCTTGGTTGCTCCCCATCACTTGACTCATCCGCTCCCAGGTCGAGCTCCTCCTCGGGCGCACATGCGGCGGGCTCCCAAGGCGAGCTCAAAACGTTAAGCCGTGACCGATTCTTGTTCTTGTCTTCCACTTCCTTGTCTTGTTGCCGGGCGCTCACTTGGTGGGCGCGCTTGCGCTTGCCGGCGGACTCGTTTCTTTGGGCGCACGTGTGCGGGGCTCCCAAGGCGAGCTCAAAATGTTGCTGAGACGCGACCGGTTCTTGTTCTTATCTTCCGCCGCCTTCTCTTTTTGCCGGCGGACTCGTTTCTTTGGGCGCACCTCCGCCGGTCTTCCAAGTCGAGCTCCTCCTTGGGTGCAAATGTGCCGGCCTCCCAAGGCGAGCTCAAAACGTTGCTAGGACGTGACCGATTCGTGTTCTTCTCTTCCGTTGCCTTGTCTTTTTGCCGGGCGCTCACTTGGGTGGGCGTGCTTCCGTTTGCCGGCGGACTCGTTCCTTCGGGCGCACATGCGTCGGGCTCCCAAGGCGAGCTCAAAACGTTAAGACGTGACCGATGCCTGTCCTTGTCCGCCGTTGCCTTTTCTTTTTGCCGGGCGCTGACTTCGGCGGGCGCGCTTCCCTTTTCTGGAGATGGAGTTGTTTCTTAGGGCGCACATGTGCCTGGCTCCCAAGGCGATCTCAAAACGTTGAGCCGTGACCGATTCTTGTTCTTGTCCGTCGTTGGCTTGTCTTTTTGCCGGGCGCTCACTTGGGTGGGCGCGATTCCGTTTGCCGGCGGACTCGTTTCTTTGGGCGCACATGGGCCGGGCTCCCAAGGCGAGCTCAAAACGTTAAGCCGTGACCTGTCCTTGTTCTTGTCCGCCGTTGGCCTGTCTTTTTGCCGGGCGCTCACTTGGGTGGGCGCTCTTCCGTTCGCCGCCGGACTCGTTTCCTTGGGCTCACGCGTGCCGGGCTCCTAAGGCGAGCTCAAAACGTTAAGCCGTGACCGATTCTTGTTCTTGTCCGCCGTTGCCCCGTGTCTTTGCCGGGCGATCACTTGGGTGGGCGCGCATCCGTTTGCCGGCGGACTCGTTTCTTTGGGCGCACATGTGAAGGGCTCCCAGGGCGAGCTCAAAACGTTACGCCGTGACCAATTCTTGTTCCTGTCCGCCGTTGCCTTGTCTTTTTGCCGGGCGCTCGCTTGGGTGGGCGCGCTTCCGTTTGCCGGGGGACTCGTTTCTTTGGGCGCACAGGCGACGGGCTCGCAAGGCGAGCTCAAAACGTTAAGCCCCGACCAATTCTTGTTCTTGTCCACCGTTGCCTTGTCTTGTTGCCGTGCGCTCACTTGGGTGGGCGCGCTTCCGTTTGCCGGAGACGGAGTCGTTTCTTTGGCCGCACATGTGCCGGGCTCCCAAGGCGGGCTCAAAACGTTAAGCCGTGACCAATCCTTGTTCTTGTCCGCCGTTGCCTTGTCTTTTTGCCGGGCGCTCGCTTGGGTGGGCGCGCTTCCGTGTCCCGGCGGACTCGTTTCTTTGGGGCCACATGTGAAGGGCTCCCAGGGCGAGCTCAAAACGTTAAGCCGTGACCAATTCTTGTTCTTGTCCGCCGTTTCCTTGTCTCTTTGCCGGGCGCTCACTTGGGTGGGCGCGCTTCCGTTTGCCGGGGGACTCGTTTCTTTGGGCGCGCAGGTGACGGGCTCCCAAGGCGAGCTCAAAACGTTAAGCCGTGACCAATTCTTGTTCTTGTCCGCCGTTGCCTTGTCTTGTTGCCGTGCGCTGACTTGGGTGGGCGCGCTTCCGTCTGCCGGAGATGGAGTCGTTCCTTTGGGCGCACATGTGCCGGGCTCCCAAGGCGGCCTCAAAACATTAAGCCGCGAGCAATTCTTGTTCTTGTCCGCCGTTGCCTTGTGTATTTTTGCCGGGCGCTCGCTTGGGTGGGAGCGCTTCCGTTTGCCGGCGGACTCGTTTCATTGGGCTCACATGTGCCGGGCTCCCAAGGAGAGCTCAAAATGTTAAGCCGTGGCCGATTCTTGTTCTTGTCCGTCGTTGGCCTGTGCTTTTGCCGGGCGCGCACTTGGGTGGGCACGCTTCCGTTTGCCGGCGGACTCGTTTCCTTGGGCTCACGTGTGCCGGGCTCCCGAGGCGAGCTCAAAACGTTAGGCCGTGACCAATTCTTGTTCTTGTCCGCCGTTGCCTTGTCTTGTTTCCGTGCGCTCGCTTGGGTGGGCACGCTTCCGTTTGCCGGCGGAGTCGTTTCTTTGGGCTCACGTGTGCCGGGCTCCCAAGGCGAGCTCAAAACGTTAAGCCGTGACCAATTCTTGTTCTTGTCCGCCGTTGCCTTAGCTTTTTCCCGGGCGCTCACTTGGGTGGGCGCGCTTCCGTTTGCCGGCGGACTCGTTTCTTCGGGCGGCACATGTGCCGGGCTCCCAAGGCGAGCCCAAAACGTTAAGCCGTGACCAATTCTTGTTCTTGTGCGCCGTTGCCTTGTCCTTTTGCCGGGCGCTCACTTGGGTGGGCGCGCTTCCGTTTGCCGGCGGACTCGTTTCTTCCTTGGGCGCACACGTGCCGGGCTCCCAAGGCGAGCTCAAAACGTTAAGCCGTGACCAATGCTTGTCCTTGTCTGCCGTTGCCTTGTCTTTTTTCCGGGCGCTCACTCGGGTGGGCGCGCTTCCGCTTGCCGCCGGACTCGTTTCTTTGGGCGCACATGTGCCGGGCTCCCAAGGCGAGCTCAAAACGTTAAGCCGTGACCAATTCCTGTTCTTGTCCGCCGTTGCCTTGTCTTTTTGCCGGGCGCTCACTTGGGTGGGCGCGCTTCCGTTTGCCGACGGGCTCGTTTCCTTGGGCGCACATGTGCCGGGCTCGCAAGGCGGGCTCAAAACGTTAAGCCGTGACCAATGCTTGTTCTTGTCCGCCGTTGCCTTGTCTTTTTGCCCGGCGCTCACTTGGGTGGGTGCGCTTCCGTTTGCGGGCGGACTCGTTTCTTTGGGCGCACATGTGCCGGGCTCCCAAGGGGAGCTCAAAACGTTAAGCCGTGACCAATTCTTGTTCTTCTCCGCCGTTGCCTTGTCTTTTTGCCGTGCGCTCACTTGGGTGGGCGCGCTTCCGTTTGCGGGCGGAGTCGTTTCTTTGGGCGCACATGTGTCGGGCTCCCAAGGGGAGCTCAAAACGTTAAGCCGTGACCAATTCTTGTTCTTCTCCGCCGTTCCCTTGTCTTTTTGCCGTGCGCCCACTTCGGTGGGTGCACTTCCGTTTGCCGCCGGACTCGTTCCTTCGGGCGCACATGTGCCGGGCTCCCAAGGCGAGCTCAAAACGTTAAGCCGTGACCAATCCTTGTTCTTGTCCGCCGTTGCCTTGTCTTGTTGCCGGGCGCTCACTTGGGTGGGGCCGCTTCCGTTTTCCGGCGGACTCGTTTCCTTGGGCGCACATGTGCCGGGCTCCGAAGGCGAGCTCAAAACGTTAAGCCGTGACCAATGCTTGTCCTTGTCTGCCGTTTCCTTGTCTTTTTGCCGGGCGCTCACTCGGGTGGGCGCGCTTCCGCTTGCCGCCGGACTCGTTTCTTTGGGCGCACATGTGCCGGGCTCCCAAGGCGAGCTCAAAACGTTAGGCCGTGACCAATTCCTGTTCTTGTCCGTCGTTGCCTTGTCTTTTTGCCGGGCGCTCACTTGGGTGGGCGCGCTTCTGTTTGCCGACGGGCTCGTTTCCTTGGGCGCACATGTGCCGGGCTCGCAAGGCGAGCTCAAAATGTTAAGCCGTGACCAATGCTTGTTCTTGACCGCCGTTGCCTTGTCTTTTTGCCCGGCGCTCACTTGGGTGGGTGCGCTTCCGTTTGCGGGCGGACTCGTTTCTTTGGGCGCACATGTGCCGGGCTCCCAAGGGGAGCTCAAAACGTTAAGCCGTGACCAATTCTTGTTCTTCTCCGCCGTTGCCTTGTCTTTTTGCCGTGCGCTCACTTGGGTGGGCGCGCTTCCGTTTGCGGGCGGACTCCTTTCTCTGGGCGCACATGTGTCGGGCTCCCAAGGGAAGCTCAAAACGTTAAGCCGTGACCAATTCTTGTTCTTCTCCGCCGTTCCCTTGTCTTTTTGCCGTTCGCTCACTCGGGTGGGCGCGCTTCCGTTTGCCGGCGGACTCGTTTCTTTTGGCGCACCTGTGCCGGGCTCGCAAGGCGAGCTCAAAACGTTATGCCGTGACCAATCCTCGTTCTTGTCCGCTGTTGCCTTGTCTTTTTGCCGGGCGCTCACTTGGGTGGGCGCGCTTCCGTTTGCCGGTGGACTTGTTTCTTTGGGCACACAAGTGCCGGCCTCCCAATGCGAGCCGCTTCTTGGGCGCCCATGTGCCGTGCTTCCAACCCGAGCTCAAAACGTTAAGCCGTGACCGATCCTCTTTCTTGTCTTCCCCTGCCTTGTTCTTTTGCCGGGCGCTCCCTTGGTGGGCGCGCTTGCGTTGGCATTCGGACTCGTTTGTTCGGGCGCATTTGTGTCGTGCTCCCAATGCGAGCCGCTCCATGGGTGCCCATGGGCCGTGCTTCCAACCCGAGCTGAAAACGTTAAGCCCTGACCGATCCTCGTTCTTGTCTTCCGCCGCGTTGTATTTTTGCCGGGCGCTCACTTGGTGGGCGCGCTTGCGTTGGCATTCGGACTCGTTTCTTTGGGCGCACTTGTGCCGTGCTCCCAACGCGAGCCGCTCCTTGGGCGCCCATCTGCCGTGCTCCCAATGCGAGCTGCTCCTTGGGCGCCCATCTGCCTTGTGCTTCCAATGCGAGCTGTGGCATGCTTCCAACGCGAGCTGCGGCGTGCTCCCAATGCGAGCTGCGCCTTGTGCTTCCAACGCGAGCTGCGGCGTGCTCCCAATGCGAGCTGCGCCTTGTGCTTCCAACGCGAGCTGCGGCGTGCTCCCAATGCGAGCTGCGCCTTGTGCTTCCAACGCGAGCTGCGGCGTGCTCCCAATGCGAGCTGCGCCTTGTGCTTCCAACGCGAGCTGCGGCGTGCTCCCAACACGAGCTTGTGGCGTGCTCCCAATGCGAGCTGCTTCTTGGGCGCCCATCTGCCTTGTGCTCCCAACGCGAGCTGTGGCGTGCTTCCAACCCGAGCTGTGGCGTGCTCCCAATGCGAGCTGCTCGTTGGGCGCCCATCCGCCTTGTGCTTCCAACCCGAGCTGAAAACGTTAAGCCGTGACCGATCCGCGTTCTTGTCTTCCGTTGGCTTGTCTTTTTTCCGGGCGCTCACTTGGTGGGCGCGCTTGCGGTGGCGTGCTCCCAATGCGAGCTGCTCCTTGGGCGCCCACCTGCCTTTTGCTTCCAACCCGAGCTGAAAACGTTAAGCCGTGACCGATCCGCGTTCTTGTCTTCCGTTGGCTTGTCTTTTTGCCGGGCGCTCACTTGGTGGGCGCGCTTGCAGTGGCGTGCTCCCAATGCGAGCTGCTCCTTGGGCGCCCATCTGCCTTGTGCTCCCAACCCGAGCTGAAAACGTTAAGCCGTGACCGATCCTCGTCCTTGTCTTCCGCTGGCTTGTCTTTTTGCCGGGCGCTCACTTGGTGGGCGCGCTTGCGGTGGCGTGCTCCCAATGCGAGCTGCTCCTTGGGCGCCCATCTGCCTTGTGCTTCCAACCCGAGCTGTGACGTGCTCCCAATGCGAGCTGCTCCTTCGGCGCCCCTCTGCCTTGTGCTTCCAAACCGAGCTGTGGCGTGCTCCCAATGCGAGCTGCTTCTTGGGCGCCCATCTCCCTTGTGCTTCCAACCCGAGCTGTGGCGTGCTTCCAACCCGAGCCGTGGCGTGCTCCCAATGCGAGCTGCGCCTTGGGCGCCCATCTGCCTTGTGCTTCCAACCCGAGCTGTGGCGTGCTTCCAACCCGAGCTGTGGCGTGCTCCCAATGCGAGCTGCTCCTTGGGCGCCCGTCTGCCTCGTGCTTCCAACCCGAGCTGAAAAACGTTAAACCGTGACCGATCCTCGTTCTTGTCGTCCGCTGGCTTGTCTTTTTGCCGGGCGCTCACTTGGTGGGTGCGTTTCGTGCGAAGGGTGGTGCGGTGAACGCGCTGCTTGTCGGGTCTACCTGAAAATTGGCCTCGGGTCATTCGTAGGGTGGTCGGCTTGCGGTGTGTTGCCGTGTCCGCTTGGTAGCGCATGAGCAGTATTGACGGCAACGCTCATCTTGGGAAGGCACGGTGCAACACCGCAAGTGGTGCTTCTGTGGCTCCCAACGAGGGCTTGCTTCTTCGGTTGTTGGGTCCAAGATTTTCGGTTAAGTTACTTCGATGATGCCTATCACGCATTTCTCTTTCGGTGGAAGTGTCCTTTCGTGTGAAGGGTGGTGCGGTGAATGTGCTGCTTGTCGGGTCTGCTTGAAAATTGGCCTCGGGCCATTCGTAGGGCGGTCGACTTGCGGTGTGTTGCCGTGTCCGCTTGGTAGCGCATGAGCAGTATTGATGGCAACGCTCATCTTGGGAAGGCACGGTGCCAACACCGCAAGTGGTGCTTCTGTGGCTTGCTGTGGCTCCCAACGAGGGCTTGCTTCGTCGGTTGTTGGGTCCAAGATTTTCGGTTAAGTTACTTCGATGATGCCTATCACGCATTTCTCTTTCGGTGGAAGTGTCGTTTCGTGTGAAGGGTGGTGCGGTGAATGTGCTGTCTGCCGGGTCTGCTCGAAAAATGGCCTCGGGTCATTCGTAGGGCGGTCGGCTTGCAGTGTGTTGCCGTATCCGCTTGGTAGCGCATGAGCAGTATTGATGGCAACGCTCATCTTGGGAAGGCACTGGCAAACGAAGCCACACCAACACCGCAAGTGGTGCTCTGGTGGCTTGCTGTGGCTCCCAACGAGGGCTTGCGTCTTTGGTCTTCTTTCGGTTGCTGGGTCCAAGCTTTTCGGTTAAGTGCCTTCGATGATGCCTATCACGCACTTCTCTGCCGGTGGAAGTGTCATTTCGTGTGAAGGGTGGTGCGGCGAATGCTTTGTCTGCCGGGTCTGCCTGAAAATTGGCCTTGGGTCATTCGTAGGGCGGTCGGCTTGCAGTGTGTTGCCGTCTCTGCTTGGTAGCGCATGAGCAGTATGTCTGTTACGTGACTTCGACGACGCCTATCGTGCACTTCTCCATCGGTGGAAGTGTCATTTCGTGTGAAGGGCGGTGCGGTGAATGCGTCGCATGCCGGGTCTGCCTGAAAACTGGCCTCGGGTCATTTGTAGGGCGGTCGGCTTGCGGTGTGTTGCCGTCTCCGCTTGGTAGCGCATGAGCAGTGTTGAGGGCGATGCTCGTCCCGGGATGGCACGGCAGAACAGACCTCATTTCCTCCCAAGCGGTGGTGTTTTGGGGCATTTTGTCTTCTCCCGACAAGGGCTTGCATCTTTGCCTTCTCTCGGATTACTTGTCCCTCCCGGTTGCCGGATCCAAGTGTCCAAGATGTTGCCTTCCATGCACTTCCCCGCCGATGGAAGTGTCATTTCGTGCGATGGTTGGTGCGGCTCCACTTGATAGCGCATGAGCCTTAACGTCGGCAATGCTCCCCCTTGGGAAGGCATGGGTAAACAAAAACCCATTTCAACCGCAAGTGTGGCTTGTTGCACGTTTGGTCTCCTTTCGCGTATCTTTGTCCCTCCCGGTTGTCGGTTAAATTAACTACGGCGGTGTTTCCTATCATGCACTTCTCCACTGGTGGAAGTGTCATTTCCGTGCGAAGGGTGGTGCGGTGAGTGCGTTGTTTGTCGGGTCTGCTTGAAAATTGGCCTTGGGCCATTTGTAGGGCGGTCGACTCTCAGCGTGCCGTCGATTCACTCGGTAACACATGAGCGGTAATGTTGGCAATGCTCATCTTCGGAGGCACCGGAAAACAAAGTCCATTTCCATCGCACATTCGATGTGGAGTTTTGGGGTTTGTGGTGGCTTCGCACGAGGGCTTGCCTTTTCATTGTTGGGCCTTTGTGGAGGCCCGTCTTATTGTGCTTGTACTTATTCCATATTGGTATAACTGTGCATACCGAGACCATTTGTAAGAGCATTGATAGGAATCTTTGGCAGGGGCACATCAACGGTGTGATTCCCCTTCGAAAGCGTTTTTTGAGGCTCAATTGTTTTTGGTGGGCAGTGCGGGGTTTGCCTCGCCGTGTGGGAAAACCACACGGCGAAGCTCTTCTAACTTGCTTTCCATCTTCGGTCGCGTTGGATTTGAGAACTATTTGTTAATGTTGGCCAAAGCCCTCTGGGACTGGCCTGCTTTGTCCCTGCGTCCGTAGCGGTGCCGCTGTCGAGTGTTTCGATTTTGGGTTGATGCGTATTTCCCATGGAAAGACCAAGAAGCTGGCTTGTTCGAGGAG
>BSBM01003559.1:20000-30000 GCA_027924585.1 Larix kaempferi
GGAACGAAGGCGCGCGGCTTGCGGAATACTTGGACCGATGACGCGCGGATCGCGGACCGGAGGCCGTTTGATGGTACGTCGGTGCGGAGTTGACGTGGGTGCCAAGCAAGGGTGCGCCCAAGGTGGGGTCGCACCCTCCCGCACGGCATCATATAAAAAGGCTAAGGCGAGAAGCCAAGAAGGTAGCTGCAACTAAGTTGGAAATTCGGGTAAGGGGGAAGTTCGGAGCTAGGGAGGCTATCCGACCTCTGTCCGTCCGCACGGTCTCTTCCGGCGAAGTCCGGCCGCAGCAAGGTGCTGCTACAGCGCAGAATTTGGCAGGTTCGCACACAGTGCGGTTGCACAGTGAGACATTTCCGCGGCAGCAGCAAGGGTTTGCAGCAGCGGGAAGTTTCAGGAGTTAGACGCATGTTGGAAGGGTTAACTCTCTCTTTGTATTTTGTATGTCTATTGTAAGGCGTGCTGCTTGTTGGGCACACGCCGGAGCTCTGCTAGGGAAACTCCACCTGTTGTAAACGATTGATTATACAAAGCTTAAGGGTTGATGGTTTGGAAACCCCAGCTTATACTTGCGTGTGCTATTTACTCGATGTTCATGCATACGTAAAATTGGCTAAGTGTGGATGCGGTAGGAACATGTTAACTGTTATAAACAAGTAAACGAAGTTGCGAGTGTTAAGTTGAAAAGTTTCCGCAGGTTAGGCGTAGTCTGCTGGTGCGACGCTTGAGTTGGCCACGCCCTCAAGTCGTTCCCAGGCAGTGCCGCACACCACATTTGGACGCTGGTGACTAGCGAAAAAGCGTGGCTCTGACACATAGTGTCACGGCCGCGCTTTCTGCACGGCACTCACACTTGCATGGGAGCCTTGCGCTCCCGCCCAAGAGGCTGGCTTGGGCGCCCGGTCGGGCAAAGCGACGATCGGCTGCAAGGAGACTTAGCGAGGAAGGAAAGCTACCCGGAGACGGAACGATGAGTGGGGTGCGTGGACCTAGCCCGGGCGCACTCCCACCGAAGACGCCCACACAACACTTCGGCGCATGGCAAGCCCGAGAGTGGGGCGCGGCTGCACGCTGGCAAGAAACGGGGCGCACCCTTGGACCGCTGGACACACTCAAGTGTTGGAGTAGTGGCGCGTTGGCCAAGCGCCCACGCACTCCGCGGAGCAGCGCCCAAACGGACCGGCACTCGACGCAGCAAGCCAAAGCGATGGGCGGAAGGGAAGGTGGACCGGACGCCAGCGGAAGAACGAACTCGGGTTCGCAGCCAAGAAACGAGCTCGGGTTCGCATCCCAGAAATGAGCTCGGGTTGGAAGCCAAGAAAGGAGCTCGGGTTGGGAGCCACGGCAGAGAGCTCGGGTCGGGAGCCAAGGGACGACGCCCAACAAAATGGACCGAAACGCGCGGATTGCGGGGGACTTGGACCAAGACCCTTTCAAATGGCACGTCGGCGGGAGGCTGACGTGGGCGCCAAGCAAGGGTGCGCCCAGGGTGGGGCCGCACCCTCCCACACGGCACCATGTATATAGGCTTAAGGCCAAAACGAAGGAGGGGGCGTTCAAGCAAGGAATTTCGGACAAGGCAAGGAGACGCAGAGCTAGGGAGGCAGTCCAAGCTCTGTTCTCGCGCACGGTCCGTTCCAGCAGAATCCGGCTGCAGCAGGGTTGCGGAAGAGGCAGAACTTGGCAGGTTTTGCACCCGTTCCGGTTGCACAGTGAGACAGTTCGGCAGCATACGCGGGTTGCAGAAGTCGACGGTCCCATGGAGTTGGGACGCCCGAGCAGGGGGCAGCTCTGTCATTCTGTAATTTCTATATCTGTTGTAAGGCGTGTTGCTGGTTTGGCTCACGCCGGAGATCTGCCGAGTTTTAGGGCAACTCCGCTTGCCGTAAACAATTGATTATACAAACGATAAACGGGCTGGCCGGTTTGGCAACCCCAACTTATTCCCGCGTCGTGTTTTACTTGCGTATTGCACTCGCTGATAATTGGCTAAGTGTTGATGCTGTCTGTCGTAAACGTGCTTATGAGTTAAACGAGTAAACTGTCAAGCCGAAAAGCTTCCGCGGGTTTAGGCGTAGTCTGCCGGTGCAACGTTTGAGCTGGTCTCACCCTCAAGACGTTCCCGGGAAGTGCCGCACACCACAGTTAGTCGCTTGAGACAAGCCAGAAATTGTGGCTGTGACACATAGCCCATGCGGCACTTCCTGGGGCGAAACCAGCCCGGCAGGCCACACCCAACCCGCGGATTGCCCACGCCTCATCTCTTTAACAGTTCCTTGCTTAGCCTTTTTTTCTTGATGTGCACTTCCTACAGTAAACGCATGCCAAACACAAGAGCAAGAGATAAATGCATAGGAGGGTGGCACTCCAAACTCGGACGTGCCTAACACCCCTTTTGCAATATTCATGGTTCAAAGAGACTTTACATATAACATCGGAGGGCTGCCACATCCCGGCACCTCATCCGTGAGCCTGCCACACTGGGCAGCTCAAGATACAACATCAACTGATGGGCAATCGGCCAGTGTCCAGGCTCTACCGCAGTAGCATCCACGGTCTGCATCCGCACTCTGTCTCTGTTGCACTCCGTCGCAAGCCTCCCGGCTTCCTATCGTCCGTCCCAGTCTGGGAAACCACTTCGGCATGCTGCCGTCCGTCTGCAGCCTTGCCTGCAACGATACCGCTGTCCTTCCGCAGCATCTGCCAACCAACTGGGCGCACTCTCTCTCGTCTAACCATGCCCAAGAGAGCCCCCACAAGACCGATGTCCGTCTGCAGTCCTGTCCGCACCGCACCGCTGTCTTCCGCAGACTAGGCTGACTGCCACACGTCTAAGTCCCGGCAGAAACTTAGACTTCGCACAGGCACCTCCCATGAGGCCAGCCGCAGGCAAAGCACCTCCACGTACTGTGGCATTCCTCCTGCGCTGCGGATCCTTACCTCGTTGCAGAGGGAACTTCTGGAACCGTGCACGAGCTGCTTTCTCCGGAAAGTGTGCCCTCCTCTGGAGCTTTCGGAGGACGGGCACGCCCTGCGTGTGCCTCAGGCCCCAACCTCGGTTGAATTGAACCGCTTGGATCGATCGAACCGGCACCGTTGTCCGCTTCACCTCTCCGTGCTCTTGGACCTTTAAATATCCACTGAGGAATTCCCGGGTTTCAAGGCCACGTATATCGGAAGTGCCCAACTCTAATAAGATCCATTGTAGCCGAAAAGAGAGTAAGGAGACCCATATCCGGACATCTAAGGGAGCTCGAACACCAATGAGAAATTTTGAAGACAAGATGGGTGTCAATGCATGCATACCCAACACAGGTAGTACTACGAGAACATCTTTGAAGGAACCTTGAACAAAATTAAGACAGGCGCCTTTTCCGCGGGCCAACCTGCTTCCTTTATTCTTGGTTGCTCCCCATCACTTGACTCATCCGCTCCCAGGTCGAGCTCCTCCTCGGGCGCACATGCGGCGGGCTCCCAAGGCGAGCTCAAAACGTTAAGCCGTGACCGATTCTTGTTCTTGTCTTCCACTTCCTTGTCTTGTTGCCGGGCGCTCACTTGGTGGGCGCGCTTGCGCTTGCCGGCGGACTCGTTTCTTTGGGCGCACGTGTGCGGGGCTCCCAAGGCGAGCTCAAAATGTTGCTGAGACGCGACCGGTTCTTGTTCTTATCTTCCGCCGCCTTCTCTTTTTGCCGGCGGACTCGTTTCTTTGGGCGCACCTCCGCCGGTCTTCCAAGTCGAGCTCCTCCTTGGGTGCAAATGTGCCGGCCTCCCAAGGCGAGCTCAAAACGTTGCTAGGACGTGACCGATTCGTGTTCTTCTCTTCCGTTGCCTTGTCTTTTTGCCGGGCGCTCACTTGGGTGGGCGTGCTTCCGTTTGCCGGCGGACTCGTTCCTTCGGGCGCACATGCGTCGGGCTCCCAAGGCGAGCTCAAAACGTTAAGACGTGACCGATGCCTGTCCTTGTCCGCCGTTGCCTTTTCTTTTTGCCGGGCGCTGACTTCGGCGGGCGCGCTTCCCTTTTCTGGAGATGGAGTTGTTTCTTAGGGCGCACATGTGCCTGGCTCCCAAGGCGATCTCAAAACGTTGAGCCGTGACCGATTCTTGTTCTTGTCCGTCGTTGGCTTGTCTTTTTGCCGGGCGCTCACTTGGGTGGGCGCGATTCCGTTTGCCGGCGGACTCGTTTCTTTGGGCGCACATGGGCCGGGCTCCCAAGGCGAGCTCAAAACGTTAAGCCGTGACCTGTCCTTGTTCTTGTCCGCCGTTGGCCTGTCTTTTTGCCGGGCGCTCACTTGGGTGGGCGCTCTTCCGTTCGCCGCCGGACTCGTTTCCTTGGGCTCACGCGTGCCGGGCTCCTAAGGCGAGCTCAAAACGTTAAGCCGTGACCGATTCTTGTTCTTGTCCGCCGTTGCCCCGTGTCTTTGCCGGGCGATCACTTGGGTGGGCGCGCATCCGTTTGCCGGCGGACTCGTTTCTTTGGGCGCACATGTGAAGGGCTCCCAGGGCGAGCTCAAAACGTTACGCCGTGACCAATTCTTGTTCCTGTCCGCCGTTGCCTTGTCTTTTTGCCGGGCGCTCGCTTGGGTGGGCGCGCTTCCGTTTGCCGGGGGACTCGTTTCTTTGGGCGCACAGGCGACGGGCTCGCAAGGCGAGCTCAAAACGTTAAGCCCCGACCAATTCTTGTTCTTGTCCACCGTTGCCTTGTCTTGTTGCCGTGCGCTCACTTGGGTGGGCGCGCTTCCGTTTGCCGGAGACGGAGTCGTTTCTTTGGCCGCACATGTGCCGGGCTCCCAAGGCGGGCTCAAAACGTTAAGCCGTGACCAATCCTTGTTCTTGTCCGCCGTTGCCTTGTCTTTTTGCCGGGCGCTCGCTTGGGTGGGCGCGCTTCCGTGTCCCGGCGGACTCGTTTCTTTGGGCGCACATGTGAAGGGCTCCCAGGGCGAGCTCAAAACGTTAAGCCGTGACCAATTCTTGTTCTTGTCCGCCGTTTCCTTGTCTCTTTGCCGGGCGCTCACTTGGGTGGGCGCGCTTCCGTTTGCCGGGGGACTCGTTTCTTTGGGCGCGCAGGTGACGGGCTCCCAAGGCGAGCTCAAAACGTTAAGCCGTGACCAATTCTTGTTCTTGTCCGCCGTTGCCTTGTCTTGTTGCCGTGCGCTGACTTGGGTGGGCGCGCTTCCGTCTGCCGGAGATGGAGTCGTTCCTTTGGGCGCACATGTGCCGGGCTCCCAAGGCGGCCTCAAAACATTAAGCCGCGAGCAATTCTTGTTCTTGTCCGCCGTTGCCTTGTGTATTTTTGCCGGGCGCTCGCTTGGGTGGGAGCGCTTCCGTTTGCCGGCGGACTCGTTTCATTGGGCTCACATGTGCCGGGCTCCCAAGGAGAGCTCAAAATGTTAAGCCGTGGCCGATTCTTGTTCTTGTCCGTCGTTGGCCTGTGCTTTTGCCGGGCGCGCACTTGGGTGGGCACGCTTCCGTTTGCCGGCGGACTCGTTTCCTTGGGCTCACGTGTGCCGGGCTCCCGAGGCGAGCTCAAAACGTTAGGCCGTGACCAATTCTTGTTCTTGTCCGCCGTTGCCTTGTCTTGTTTCCGTGCGCTCGCTTGGGTGGGCACGCTTCCGTTTGCCGGCGGAGTCGTTTCTTTGGGCTCACGTGTGCCGGGCTCCCAAGGCGAGCTCAAAACGTTAAGCCGTGACCAATTCTTGTTCTTGTCCGCCGTTGCCTTAGCTTTTTCCCGGGCGCTCACTTGGGTGGGCGCGCTTCCGTTTGCCGGCGGACTCGTTTCTTCGGGCGGCACATGTGCCGGGCTCCCAAGGCGAGCCCAAAACGTTAAGCCGTGACCAATTCTTGTTCTTGTGCGCCGTTGCCTTGTCCTTTTGCCGGGCGCTCACTTGGGTGGGCGCGCTTCCGTTTGCCGGCGGACTCGTTTCTTCCTTGGGCGCACACGTGCCGGGCTCCCAAGGCGAGCTCAAAACGTTAAGCCGTGACCAATGCTTGTCCTTGTCTGCCGTTGCCTTGTCTTTTTTCCGGGCGCTCACTCGGGTGGGCGCGCTTCCGCTTGCCGCCGGACTCGTTTCTTTGGGCGCACATGTGCCGGGCTCCCAAGGCGAGCTCAAAACGTTAAGCCGTGACCAATTCCTGTTCTTGTCCGCCGTTGCCTTGTCTTTTTGCCGGGCGCTCACTTGGGTGGGCGCGCTTCCGTTTGCCGACGGGCTCGTTTCCTTGGGCGCACATGTGCCGGGCTCGCAAGGCGGGCTCAAAACGTTAAGCCGTGACCAATGCTTGTTCTTGTCCGCCGTTGCCTTGTCTTTTTGCCCGGCGCTCACTTGGGTGGGTGCGCTTCCGTTTGCGGGCGGACTCGTTTCTTTGGGCGCACATGTGCCGGGCTCCCAAGGGGAGCTCAAAACGTTAAGCCGTGACCAATTCTTGTTCTTCTCCGCCGTTGCCTTGTCTTTTTGCCGTGCGCTCACTTGGGTGGGCGCGCTTCCGTTTGCGGGCGGAGTCGTTTCTTTGGGCGCACATGTGTCGGGCTCCCAAGGGGAGCTCAAAACGTTAAGCCGTGACCAATTCTTGTTCTTCTCCGCCGTTCCCTTGTCTTTTTGCCGTGCGCCCACTTCGGTGGGTGCACTTCCGTTTGCCGCCGGACTCGTTCCTTCGGGCGCACATGTGCCGGGCTCCCAAGGCGAGCTCAAAACGTTAAGCCGTGACCAATCCTTGTTCTTGTCCGCCGTTGCCTTGTCTTGTTGCCGGGCGCTCACTTGGGTGGGGCCGCTTCCGTTTTCCGGCGGACTCGTTTCCTTGGGCGCACATGTGCCGGGCTCCGAAGGCGAGCTCAAAACGTTAAGCCGTGACCAATGCTTGTCCTTGTCTGCCGTTTCCTTGTCTTTTTGCCGGGCGCTCACTCGGGTGGGCGCGCTTCCGCTTGCCGCCGGACTCGTTTCTTTGGGCGCACATGTGCCGGGCTCCCAAGGCGAGCTCAAAACGTTAGGCCGTGACCAATTCCTGTTCTTGTCCGTCGTTGCCTTGTCTTTTTGCCGGGCGCTCACTTGGGTGGGCGCGCTTCTGTTTGCCGACGGGCTCGTTTCCTTGGGCGCACATGTGCCGGGCTCGCAAGGCGAGCTCAAAATGTTAAGCCGTGACCAATGCTTGTTCTTGACCGCCGTTGCCTTGTCTTTTTGCCCGGCGCTCACTTGGGTGGGTGCGCTTCCGTTTGCGGGCGGACTCGTTTCTTTGGGCGCACATGTGCCGGGCTCCCAAGGGGAGCTCAAAACGTTAAGCCGTGACCAATTCTTGTTCTTCTCCGCCGTTGCCTTGTCTTTTTGCCGTGCGCTCACTTGGGTGGGCGCGCTTCCGTTTGCGGGCGGACTCCTTTCTCTGGGCGCACATGTGTCGGGCTCCCAAGGGAAGCTCAAAACGTTAAGCCGTGACCAATTCTTGTTCTTCTCCGCCGTTCCCTTGTCTTTTTGCCGTTCGCTCACTCGGGTGGGCGCGCTTCCGTTTGCCGGCGGACTCGTTTCTTTTGGCGCACCTGTGCCGGGCTCGCAAGGCGAGCTCAAAACGTTATGCCGTGACCAATCCTCGTTCTTGTCCGCTGTTGCCTTGTCTTTTTGCCGGGCGCTCACTTGGGTGGGCGCGCTTCCGTTTGCCGGTGGACTCGTTTCTTTGGGCACACAAGTGCCGGCCTCCCAATGCGAGCCGCTTCTTGGGCGCCCATGTGCCGTGCTTCCAACCCGAGCTCAAAACGTTAAGCCGTGACCGATCCTCTTTCTTGTCTTCCCCTGCCTTGTTCTTTTGCCGGGCGCTCCCTTGGTGGGCGCGCTTGCGTTGGCATTCGGACTCGTTTGTTCGGGCGCATTTGTGTCGTGCTCCCAATGCGAGCCGCTCCATGGGTGCCCATGGGCCGTGCTTCCAACCCGAGCTGAAAACGTTAAGCCCTGACCGATCCTCGTTCTTGTCTTCCGCCGCGTTGTATTTTTGCCGGGCGCTCACTTGGTGGGCGCGCTTGCGTTGGCATTCGGACTCGTTTCTTTGGGCGCACTTGTGCCGTGCTCCCAACGCGAGCCGCTCCTTGGGCGCCCATCTGCCGTGCTCCCAATGCGAGCTGCTCCTTGGGCGCCCATCTGCCTTGTGCTTCCAATGCGAGCTGTGGCATGCTTCCAACGCGAGCTGCGGCGTGCTCCCAATGCGAGCTGCGCCTTGTGCTTCCAACGCGAGCTGCGGCGTGCTCCCAATGCGAGCTGCGCCTTGTGCTTCCAACGCGAGCTGCGGCGTGCTCCCAATGCGAGCTGCGCCTTGTGCTTCCAACGCGAGCTGCGGCGTGCTCCCAATGCGAGCTGCGCCTTGTGCTTCCAACGCGAGCTGCGGCGTGCTCCCAATGCGAGCTGCGCCTTGTGCTTCCAACGCGAGCTGCGGCGTGCTCCCAACACGAGCTTGTGGCGTGCTCCCAATGCGAGCTGCTTCTTGGGCGCCCATCTGCCTTGTGCTCCCAACGCGAGCTGTGGCGTGCTTCCAACCCGAGCTGTGGCGTGCTCCCAATGCGAGCTGCTCGTTGGGCGCCCATCCGCCTTGTGCTTCCAACCCGAGCTGAAAACGTTAAGCCGTGACCGATCCGCGTTCTTGTCTTCCGTTGGCTTGTCTTTTTTCCGGGCGCTCACTTGGTGGGCGCGCTTGCGGTGGCGTGCTCCCAATGCGAGCTGCTCCTTGGGCGCCCACCTGCCTTTTGCTTCCAACCCGAGCTGAAAACGTTAAGCCGTGACCGATCCGCGTTCTTGTCTTCCGTTGGCTTGTCTTTTTGCCGGGCGCTCACTTGGTGGGCGCGCTTGCAGTGGCGTGCTCCCAATGCGAGCTGCTCCTTGGGCGCCCATCTGCCTTGTGCTCCCAACCCGAGCTGAAAACGTTAAGCCGTGACCGATCCTCGTCCTTGTCTTCCGCTGGCTTGTCTTTTTGCCGGGCGCTCACTTGGTGGGCGCGCTTGCGGTGGCGTGCTCCCAATGCGAGCTGCTCCTTGGGCGCCCATCTGCCTTGTGCTTCCAACCCGAGCTGTGACGTGCTCCCAATGCGAGCTGCTCCTTCGGCGCCCCTCTGCCTTGTGCTTCCAAACCGAGCTGTGGCGTGCTCCCAATGCGAGCTGCTTCTTGGGCGCCCATCTCCCTTGTGCTTCCAACCCGAGCTGTGGCGTGCTTCCAACCCGAGCCGTGGCGTGCTCCCAATGCGAGCTGCGCCTTGGGCGCCCATCTGCCTTGTGCTTCCAACCCGAGCTGTGGCGTGCTTCCAACCCGAGCTGTGGCGTGCTCCCAATGCGAGCTGCTCCTTGGGCGCCCGTCTGCCTCGTGCTTCCAACCCGAGCTGAAAAACGTTAAACCGTGACCGATCCTCGTTCTTGTCGTCCGCTGGCTTGTCTTTTTGCCGGGCGCTCACTTGGTGGGTGCGTTTCGTGCGAAGGGTGGTGCGGTGAACGCGCTGCTTGTCGGGTCTACCTGAAAATTGGCCTCGGGTCATTCGTAGGGTGGTCGGCTTGCGGTGTGTTGCCGTGTCCGCTTGGTAGCGCATGAGCAGTATTGACGGCAACGCTCATCTTGGGAAGGCACGGTGCAACACCGCAAGTGGTGCTTCTGTGGCTCCCAACGAGGGCTTGCTTCTTCGGTTGTTGGGTCCAAGATTTTCGGTTAAGTTACTTCGATGATGCCTATCACGCATTTCTCTTTCGGTGGAAGTGTCCTTTCGTGTGAAGGGTGGTGCGGTGAATGTGCTGCTTGTCGGGTCTGCTTGAAAATTGGCCTCGGGCCATTCGTAGGGCGGTCGACTTGCGGTGTGTTGCCGTGTCCGCTTGGTAGCGCATGAGCAGTATTGATGGCAACGCTCATCTTGGGAAGGCACGGTGCCAACACCGCAAGTGGTGCTTCTGTGGCTTGCTGTGGCTCCCAACGAGGGCTTGCTTCGTCGGTTGTTGGGTCCAAGATTTTCGGTTAAGTTACTTCGATGATGCCTATCACGCATTTCTCTTTCGGTGG
>BSBM01003559.1:42500-46307 GCA_027924585.1 Larix kaempferi
ACTCACACTTGCATGGGAGCCTTGCGCTCCCGCCCAAGAGGCTGGCTTGGGCGCCCGGTCGGGCAAAGCGACGATCGGCTGCAAGGAGACTTAGCGAGGAAGGAAAGCTACCCGGAGACGGAACGATGAGTGGGGTGCGTGGACCTAGCCCGGGCGCACTCCCACCGAAGACGCCCACACAACACTTCGGCGCATGGCAAGCCCGAGAGTGGGGCGCGGCTGCACGCTGGCAAGAAACGGGGCGCACCCTTGGACCGCTGGACACACTCAAGTGTTGGAGTAGTGGCGCGTTGGCCAAGCGCCCACGCACTCCGCGGAGCAGCGCCCAAACGGACCGGCACTCGACGCAGCAAGCCAAAGCGATGGGCGGAAGGGAAGGTGGACCGGACGCCAGCGGAAGAACGAACTCGGGTTCGCAGCCAAGAAACGAGCTCGGGTTCGCATCCCAGAAATGAGCTCGGGTTGGAAGCCAAGAAAGGAGCTCGGGTTGGGAGCCACGGCAGAGAGCTCGGGTCGGGAGCCAAGGGACGACGCCCAACAAAATGGACCGAAACGCGCGGATTGCGGGGGACTTGGACCAAGACCCTTTCAAATGGCACGTCGGCGGGAGGCTGACGTGGGCGCCAAGCAAGGGTGCGCCCAGGGTGGGGCCGCACCCTCCCACACGGCACCATGTATATAGGCTTAAGGCCAAAACGAAGGAGGGGGCGTTCAAGCAAGGAATTTCGGACAAGGCAAGGAGACGCAGAGCTAGGGAGGCAGTCCAAGCTCTGTTCTCGCGCACGGTCCGTTCCAGCAGAATCCGGCTGCAGCAGGGTTGCGGAAGAGGCAGAACTTGGCAGGTTTTGCACCCGTTCCGGTTGCACAGTGAGACAGTTCGGCAGCATACGCGGGTTGCAGAAGTCGACGGTCCCATGGAGTTGGGACGCCCGAGCAGGGGGCAGCTCTGTCATTCTGTAATTTCTATATCTGTTGTAAGGCGTGTTGCTGGTTTGGCTCACGCCGGAGATCTGCCGAGTTTTAGGGCAACTCCGCTTGCCGTAAACAATTGATTATACAAACGATAAACGGGCTGGCCGGTTTGGCAACCCCAACTTATTCCCGCGTCGTGTTTTACTTGCGTATTGCACTCGCTGATAATTGGCTAAGTGTTGATGCTGTCTGTCGTAAACGTGCTTATGAGTTAAACGAGTAAACTGTCAAGCCGAAAAGCTTCCGCGGGTTTAGGCGTAGTCTGCCGGTGCAACGTTTGAGCTGGTCTCACCCTCAAGACGTTCCCGGGAAGTGCCGCACACCACAGTTAGTCGCTTGAGACAAGCCAGAAATTGTGGCTGTGACACATAGCCCATGCGGCACTTCCTGGGGCGAAACCAGCCCGGCAGGCCACACCCAACCCGCGGATTGCCCACGCCTCATCTCTTTAACAGTTCCTTGCTTAGCCTTTTTTTCTTGATGTGCACTTCCTACAGTAAACGCATGCCAAACACAAGAGCAAGAGATAAATGCATAGGAGGGTGGCACTCCAAACTCGGACGTGCCTAACACCCCTTTTGCAATATTCATGGTTCAAAGAGACTTTACATATAACATCGGAGGGCTGCCACATCCCGGCACCTCATCCGTGAGCCTGCCACACTGGGCAGCTCAAGATACAACATCAACTGATGGGCAATCGGCCAGTGTCCAGGCTCTACCGCAGTAGCATCCACGGTCTGCATCCGCACTCTGTCTCTGTTGCACTCCGTCGCAAGCCTCCCGGCTTCCTATCGTCCGTCCCAGTCTGGGAAACCACTTCGGCATGCTGCCGTCCGTCTGCAGCCTTGCCTGCAACGATACCGCTGTCCTTCCGCAGCATCTGCCAACCAACTGGGCGCACTCTCTCTCGTCTAACCATGCCCAAGAGAGCCCCCACAAGACCGATGTCCGTCTGCAGTCCTGTCCGCACCGCACCGCTGTCTTCCGCAGACTAGGCTGACTGCCACACGTCTAAGTCCCGGCAGAAACTTAGACTTCGCACAGGCACCTCCCATGAGGCCAGCCGCAGGCAAAGCACCTCCACGTACTGTGGCATTCCTCCTGCGCTGCGGATCCTTACCTCGTTGCAGAGGGAACTTCTGGAACCGTGCACGAGCTGCTTTCTCCGGAAAGTGTGCCCTCCTCTGGAGCTTTCGGAGGACGGGCACGCCCTGCGTGTGCCTCAGGCCCCAACCTCGGTTGAATTGAACCGCTTGGATCGATCGAACCGGCACCGTTGTCCGCTTCACCTCTCCGTGCTCTTGGACCTTTAAATATCCACTGAGGAATTCCCGGGTTTCAAGGCCACGTATATCGGAAGTGCCCAACTCTAATAAGATCCATTGTAGCCGAAAAGAGAGTAAGGAGACCCATATCCGGACATCTAAGGGAGCTCGAACACCAATGAGAAATTTTGAAGACAAGATGGGTGTCAATGCATGCATACCCAACACAGGTAGTACTACGAGAACATCTTTGAAGGAACCTTGAACAAAATTAAGACAGGCGCCTTTTCCGCGGGCCAACCTGCTTCCTTTATTCTTGGTTGCTCCCCATCACTTGACTCATCCGCTCCCAGGTCGAGCTCCTCCTCGGGCGCACATGCGGCGGGCTCCCAAGGCGAGCTCAAAACGTTAAGCCGTGACCGATTCTTGTTCTTGTCTTCCACTTCCTTGTCTTGTTGCCGGGCGCTCACTTGGTGGGCGCGCTTGCGCTTGCCGGCGGACTCGTTTCTTTGGGCGCACGTGTGCGGGGCTCCCAAGGCGAGCTCAAAATGTTGCTGAGACGCGACCGGTTCTTGTTCTTATCTTCCGCCGCCTTCTCTTTTTGCCGGCGGACTCGTTTCTTTGGGCGCACCTCCGCCGGTCTTCCAAGTCGAGCTCCTCCTTGGGTGCAAATGTGCCGGCCTCCCAAGGCGAGCTCAAAACGTTGCTAGGACGTGACCGATTCGTGTTCTTCTCTTCCGTTGCCTTGTCTTTTTGCCGGGCGCTCACTTGGGTGGGCGTGCTTCCGTTTGCCGGCGGACTCGTTCCTTCGGGCGCACATGCGTCGGGCTCCCAAGGCGAGCTCAAAACGTTAAGACGTGACCGATGCCTGTCCTTGTCCGCCGTTGCCTTTTCTTTTTGCCGGGCGCTGACTTCGGCGGGCGCGCTTCCCTTTTCTGGAGATGGAGTTGTTTCTTAGGGCGCACATGTGCCTGGCTCCCAAGGCGATCTCAAAACGTTGAGCCGTGACCGATTCTTGTTCTTGTCCGTCGTTGGCTTGTCTTTTTGCCGGGCGCTCACTTGGGTGGGCGCGATTCCGTTTGCCGGCGGACTCGTTTCTTTGGGCGCACATGGGCCGGGCTCCCAAGGCGAGCTCAAAACGTTAAGCCGTGACCTGTCCTTGTTCTTGTCCGCCGTTGGCCTGTCTTTTTGCCGGGCGCTCACTTGGGTGGGCGCTCTTCCGTTCGCCGCCGGACTCGTTTCCTTGGGCTCACGCGTGCCGGGCTCCTAAGGCGAGCTCAAAACGTTAAGCCGTGACCGATTCTTGTTCTTGTCCGCCGTTGCCCCGTGTCTTTGCCGGGCGATCACTTGGGTGGGCGCGCATCCGTTTGCCGGCGGACTCGTTTCTTTGGGCGCACATGTGAAGGGCTCCCAGGGCGAGCTCAAAACGTTACGCCGTGACCAATTCTTGTTCCTGTCCGCCGTTGCCTTGTCTTTTTGCCGGGCGCTCGCTTGGGTGGGCGCGCTTCCGTTTGCCGGGGGACTCGTTTCTTTGGGCGCACAGGCGACGGGCTCGCAAGGCGAGCTC
>BSBM01003560.1:0-40889 GCA_027924585.1 Larix kaempferi
TTCATGCTCAAGATCACCTAGCAATCTTCTTAACCAAACTGCATGACATGCGGCTGATGTCGCTGCAACGTACTCTGCTTCTGCGGAAGAGATGGTGACGATGGGCTGCTTCTTTGATGTCCACGAAATCAAGTTTGTACCTGAATGAAATGCGTAACCAGATGTGCTTTTCCGATCATCAATGCTTCATTTGTATAACCAATAAGAGAAATTTCTTTGGAAGCTTTGTACATTATTCCATGCTGGACTGTACCTGCAATATATCTAAAAATGCTTTTTCCAACTTTCCAGTGTGAGTCTTTGGGAGACTCCATGAACCTGGAAATGAGGCTAACTGCATACATGATGTCTGGCCTTGTTGCTGTAAGATACACGAGGCTGCCCACTAACTGTTTGTACAGTGTTGGATTGATAGGTGGCTCTTTTCATCTTTGCTAAATTTTTTGTTCCTGTTGGAATCGGTGTGCTTGCTGGCTTGCAATTGTTAATCCTAAACCTTGTCAATATGTCTGTGGCATACTTCGTTTTGGCAAATTTATTCTATTTTCAGTTTGCTCCACTTCGATTCCAAGAAATACTTCATGAGACCGATATCAGTTATTTTCAAAATTATTGCATTGCTTATTTTCAATCTGTAAAATCAAATTTACTGTATAGATCATATTATCCACATAAAGGATAAAGGCAAACAATTAGCATTTTACCTTGCTGATCTGTTTTTGTGTACATGTGGGCTCATTGTTGCTTCTTTTGAATCCTTTGTTGAACAAATAAATAAATTCTGCTGTACCACACTCTTGGCGCATGCTTCAATCCATATAAGGCCCTTTCAAACTTGTAGACTTTGAGTTCTTTACCTTTTATTTAATATCCTGGTGGCTGATCCACGTACACTTCCTCTTTCAAGATGCTATTCAAGAATGCTGACTTTACATCCAATTGATAAACTGGCCAATGGTTTTGGGATGCAATGGCCAAAACTGTTATCACTGTGTCTAATCTTCCCACTGGGGCAAAAGTTTATTCATAATCTATGCCATGTTGCTATGCAAATCCTTTTGCAACAAGTCTTTCTTTGTGTTTTTCAACTTTGTCTTTTTCATTGAACTTGGTTTTATAAACCCATTTCACTCCAATGCTTTATTTTACTTTTGGCAAGTTTATTTACAAGATCCCATGTGTCACTTCTTTCTATTGCATCAATCTCTTCATTCATTGCTCATGTAGAGCGATCGAGCTTAGAAGCTGATGGTGATGTAATATGCCAAATCAACTGCATTCATTGATTAACCGATACTGGTAGTAGTAGAAGTAGTAGTAGAAGTACAAGAATCTTATGCGCCAAGTTTCAGTTTGGTTCACTAAAACAGAACGATAGAGGTGCTGCCTGATTCCGGGATAAATAAGTATCTCACCGACCGATTGGTAAGAAGGAAGGAAAGCAGACTTAATATGGGAGATATAATAGCTGGGGAGTTTATTGAACTTTACAGAAACAACTTGAGGATCAGGAAGGAAAAAAAAGAAAGAGGCAGATGAAGAGGATGCTTAAGGCGGACATATGGCCATAAAGGGAAGAGAATGGAAGTTTCGAAGGCTATAAATAAGGAGTAATAAAGCGGCCCGTGGTGCTTAGGTAAATGTAAGAGAAATGTGAGGAACGAAGTGTTGCGCCTTAGCTTTCAATTTTGTAATGAGCAAGTCGAATAGATATATTTTGTAGGGTCTTGGTTACAGGGTTCAACGGCGGGTGCAATGTGTACACCAGCAGGGGAAGAAGAGGTAGCCTATACAAAGACTAGGGTATAAAAAGTATATTCTTCTGTTAATAAAGCAGTTTATAAATCCACCATGAGTATTAAGTGTTCATCAATCAATCATATCAAGTAATGTAAAAGGTTTAATAGGTCTAAAATTTGGGTGTTACTCGACTAAGCCTACTATGCAAGTAACTGCTTATAAATGAAACAATCTTCCATAACATGGCTTGGAAGATTATGATAAGTGCAAAATTAAGACCCATTATAATGAAGATATATAAACTAGGGACTATGACCCTATGGATGTGTGTTAAAGGGAGACTACAATGGAGTAGTTTCCTGAGAACTCAATGATGTAATAGGCTATTGCAGTAGCAGCCCTTACTATACTAACTTGATTGACTAGACTGAACTGGATGTTGGGCAATCCAAATAGTAGGAGCATATTAAATATAAATAGGAGGATTACTAAGAGCATGTGAAGTAATGACAACATGATGAAAATAGGTAAAGGAGCCTAGGAAATAGCTAAAAGAGGATGTGATGACTCAACCATACCATTACTAGTGGCATAATGTATAGTACACTAGACTGTAGGATGATTATGATTAGATCTCTACTTGGAGGAAGGTAAGCTAAACTACTTTATGTTTAACTATATGTTAACACCATTAAGCTCTAAAGCATGGATAATATCTTTTTTTATAAGAAGAGGCTTATGTTTAGCCAACTCTATATAAAGGTAAAGCCTAAGAGCCTTAGTCAAAGGGCTACAAAGCTCATCCTCAGGAATGGGTATAGTGACTTTCAAATAGGTTAGTTGCTCATGCCAAATAAAATAAGTAGCACACTCCCACTCTTCTTGTTTTACAATCATAAGATTAGCTAAGAGAAACTCCTTTATCGAAGCAAGAGTAAACATATGCAATAAAAAGTTGGCTAACCGATGAAAATACCCTATCTACCTATTGGGAAGGTTATGAAACCCCTAAAGGGCCTCATCAGATAAGGATCAAGGATAAAGCTTAGCCATAACATTTGGGCAAGACTAAAAGTCTTCACAAATAATAGCAAAATGGGTAAGGTGAACTCTCACATTACCTTTTCCATCTAAAGTCAAAAGTAGGTACACTTTAAGGGATAATCTGGTTCACTTGCCTACAGGGAAGGCCTGTAAGCTCTTTCCCTTCTTCTCCCGATCTTGCCTAGTAGTAGCCCACTAAGAGGAAAGATAGAACACGAAGCTATACTTTTAGGTATAAAAAGGAGAGGTATAAAAGGGTTGAATTAGTCGTTTTATGGCAACATATATAATAGATCCTCCAGTCCTTCCTTCATTAGACTCCCCGATTAAGTAAGTTAGTTCTAGAACTTGAGGAAGAAGTGTAAGTATTAGAACGACTAACTCCTTGCCTTATGAGGGAAGTCTTTTCACTACTCCCCGTTTGATGAGGTTAGTATTAGAACAATTCTCTTCTTTAGTAGTAATACATTCACATAAGTAAAGGAATTGGTAAATAGCATTAGTAACGGAATTGGGAAAAAGGTATGTAAATATTATCAATAAGGTATGTTAACTTTAAGGGTATTGTAACTTACCGAGAAGGAGATACAATAATATTATAAATAAATAGGTCTGGTAACTTAATCGAGAAAGAGGTACGATAACCTTACTGGAAAAGAAGGATAGCTTGACCAAGAAAGAGGTACAGTATCTTTATTCAGTAAATATGGTAACCTAACTTATAAAGGGGTATGGTAATATCACTTAGAAAGAGGTACATTAATCTAAGGAGGTATGGTGAACCGAGAAAGAGGTAACCTAAGTGATAAAGAGGTATTGCAGTCGACCTTGGTCTCTAACATTTTTTGATACGGAGAGTCCCTTTCTTTAAAGCTTAAAGGTAGCAAAGTAGTTCCTCAGCAGACATAGGTTAATTACTCCCCATCCAACTGTAAGGCATAGCTTATGCTGCTATGAGACTTGAATAACCACATCGCTCAGCTGACTACTATTCCATAATATACAACATATTTCCCCCTCCCCAGCAGAACTAGAACACGGGAAATCAGAATGATGGGACCAATAATCCCCCCAAGAAAGGAAAGAATTCCAACCTTAGGACAAACTTCCCTTGCGCCATGTGCAGAGAATACAGACATTACACACATGATTGCCCATTGTTGATACCAGAGTGTCAACAGTTTATTGAGGCCAGGAAAAAGGCTGGCGCCAACCCCCCTCAACCAACCAATGCACCACAGCCACAAAAAGTTGTGTTACAACAACCCTTTGCTAATCAGGGAGTGCTTTCTCATTAGCAGGAACCTTGCCCCGGTGATGGAACCTACTAGAACATCTACATGAATACGACTGATGTAAACCTCCAAACCCGTAACAAAGGTTATGGAACACTTGACTCTTCGCAGAGGGAGGAAACATTCAAAAAAAGCCTAGAACTAAAAGATCATCACTAAGCCCACCTGGAACTACTTGAGTCAGCACACCAAGTGGGACCTTCACCGAAAGCCCTAATCTAGTCGCCTTCTCTCCTGTGTTGCCTGCTTTAGCCTAGAGCTAATCGCCCAGTAAGGCACCACCCAACGCCTGGTACACTCCTACGGCACTATATCTGAGTTACACCAGGAGATAGAGCCATAACCAATCATAGCCAATCTTAGTTTCTCATACCCAGAAGGGCATTGACAGAGAAAGGGGCATTCCCAATAGCACATAGCCCAGTAGTTGTAGCCAAACAGTCATACCCGGTCTCATTTACAGGAGGTCGCCATAGACAGGACAGGAAAGGAGGTAGTTGCCATAGACTGTTTTCATTGCTTGAAGGTCATTAATCATAGCCCTGCCAATAGTAGTCAATAGTCGAGGATTCTTTGCTATTTTATACTTGGCCCATAGAGTCAGGACTTATTCATGCGAGTCCAACCTGCTGCCCATAGCGCCAGGACTTATCCATGGCGATGAGGAGAGGAGCCTCCATAGGTCCCAGGTCCAACCATGGAGAGCGAGGAGACCAGTATGAACATGTAGAGTAGATATGCGATATCATACAAGCAGAGAGAAAATGAAAGCTTCTATTTCTGCACTACTGCTGCTAAGGCTGCAAGGCTGCTAAGGCTTTCAAAAAAGGTTCGGCTAAAGGTGGTGCATCTATCTGGTAACATGGGGCAATAGTCCAAGCAAGCTCGTCTAGTAAGAGGTTGTAGTATTAGGTATAGCTGCAATGAAGAGGTATAAGGTCGCTTCCCAGCTAGGTATTATCCTATTTCTTTGGACTGGAGACTAGAGTTCGGATTTCTCTTTGCAAAACGTATATATGCTATATCCTATAGTAAAAGGTAGTAGAGTAGGTCCGGTTGTTCATGGCCATGACGACTTCTGTATGGCAATATTTTAATAGTAACAAGTAGAGATATGCAATATCATAGGTGAGAAACATAGATATGCTAGTCCAAGACGCTATGGCAAAGATTAACTATCTTTGTTCGTTCATGGCCAGCAGGTAGAAGATGGCAACATTGTATATGAACTAGTCTATATGCAAGTTTAGGCCAAAATATATAGTTCTTAAGCATGGCAAGTAGATATGCACTTGAAACCTGCCCATAGTAGGCATGGCCAGAACGTAGAGATGCCAATATAATAGAGTAAAACAACTAGTCTAGTAGGGACCCAACGTCTCCATGGCGATGAGGAGCATCCAGAGTCCCAGGTCAAATTGAACTTGCACTAGAGTCCCGGCACTACCAGCAGCTCCGGCTGAGCACAGCTCCGTCGTGGTATTCTCATATGCGGGGGGCGCTTTGGAGAGGAGACTAGGCCAGGACGTAGATATGCGAGTCTAAGTAAGCAGAGCAGCGGGACACATTCAACTAAACTTCAGATGGTTTGTTTGCACAATGGATAAGTGTGGTTTTGTGCACCTCTTCGAATAATAATCCACTACTCCATGCATGTTCTCTTTGTTCATGGCCAGCAGATATGGCCGATCAATATAGTAGTAACGTGTAGATATTTAACAAGTCTCTATTCGACGTCATATATCCATGCAAGAACTTCTCCATGCGAGTGAAACCTGCCCATAGCATGGGTTAACACTTATCCATGCAATTGAAACCTGTTCTATTTGTCAAAGGAGACTACGGCTTTCACTTGGATTGAACTCTGGGGCGGGATACTTTGGCACCCAACAACCCATGGAAAGGCTCTGCTGTGGAGACAGCCTCTGGCAGGGGCTTTGTCTAGTAGAAATTATAGCAGCTATAGAGATAGAATCAATGACTTGTTCATGACGAGATCATATATGAACCACGTGGATATGGATTGAACGGGCATGGCCTAGTTCTCTGACATCAGCAGCACCTGGCTGGCTTTGGCGAGCTCCTATAGTAACGTCTTGAGCGGACTGGGGCTGCTGGACAAGGTCAACAACGTATCCATGCAAGTAGAGCAAGTAGAGTATGGCAAGTAGAGTATAGTAGAGCTTACGGAAACAACTAAACTAGTAGTTCTTATATCCTGGGCATGATTACTTACAAAGAAAAGTTCAACATAGATATGCGAGTATCATAGACTATAGGGACTCTATTAGAGGTATGGCAGCAACATGGTATGGTAAGGTGGGAACAACGTGGGAACCGTAATAGTATACGTCCCTTCTTACTGCTTAGGTCTGATCTACATGAAAGTGAAACTTAGATATGCCTGTATCTTATATGAACAAACCTGACTCTAATAGCAGCCCCCTTCAGACCGGGTTCAGCTCGTCCCCCCAAGAATATAAATAGTGATACCCCTTTTCCTTCCCTCTAAGCATTCATTCATTCAAGTGGTTGGCAGCACTCCAAATTGGATGCAGGCATTAATAAAGGTAAGGATAAGGTTGGTTGATCCCGTCCGGGGCTGATAAGAGAAGGGATCATAGCAGCAGTACTTACCTCCTAAGCGCTTCATGAATCCAATTGGTATAGGGCAAGTAGTTAGTAAACACAGAAGTTCAGGGTAAAGGTAAGGTTGTTTCATGCATGGCATCCCCATTCCGGGTCTTCTATGTCTGTACCTCCCTAAGATTAATTCCTCAAGTGGGGAGACCAGGTCTAGTTATTTCAGGTGGGTAGGTAGTATGGTAAGACTAAAGAAGGTAAAGTAAGATAGGGTAAAGGGTTAATAGCAAGAGTGCCCTCCTAAGATTCATGAGTGTTATCAAAGCATCTCCTGGCAATGATGGGCTATGTGAGATGCTCTATGTGAGGTGCTGCAGGAACCCTGTGTTGCGTATCCGTAAGCGAGGACCATGTGTTCGGTAGCAGTAGAGTTTATAAGAGTTCGAGGGTAGAGTTCGAGGTCAAGATATATGTTTCCGTATAGATCGAGGGTCGAGGGTAAAGTTCCGTAAAGATCGAGTTGGAGGAAGAGTTAGAGATCTATGGTTCAGTTGAGGTCTAGGTTTAGGGCTCAGGCTGCTATGGGCAATTACCGATTGGCACTGACCGGCTGGCAATGATTGACTGGCACTGATTGACTGGCACTGACTAGAGCTTCTTTCTATCATTAATGAAAAGAGTTCTATCACTGACTGTCTATGAGACTGTTGCCTATGGGCTATGACTGGCACTAAACCCTGGGATTGACTGCATTGACTCTTGGGCTCGACTACCGAAATCACCTCTTGGGGTCGCTTCTTGGGATCAACTGCAAAAAGTACCAGCATTGAGTAGCAGCATCTACTCCCGGCATCGCCACCTGGATCGAGTGATCACAACCTGGCAATCATAGGTACACAATCTAAAAGGGTATAGTTCGGTAAATATCAAAATATACTTGAATGTGCCGATGTTACTTCCCTTTTATCCTAATGGCCTCTACCTGCCATCTCGTAAAGTTTATATCTAGTCTCCTCTCTGCTGGATGTCTCTCTGTGTATGGCGTGCAATATATATTTCTGTATTGCGTGTATAGGGGGATATATATGTCACAGCTATGGGCGAACTGTCTATGACCTTATGGCTATTACTGTTGACATAAAGACTAGACTTCTAGACTGACCAGAGCTTCTATCAAAGGCTAAAACTTATAGCAAAGACTTTCAATATGGTTATGATCCTCAAGGAGATGAATCATATATAATGAGCTGTAGTAAATTGCTATTGTGTTGAGGTATCAAAAATAGCCCTCCACGTCCTGTGAAAATAGCTGTTCGTTCAAAGCACATAGCCGCCATGTTCCCATGCGCATATAGCCATTGTTGACTGCAAATATAAGGCCGTTCACTGAAGCCATTCACTTACTACACATAGCCCCGCCACGTGGATTCTTCCTTCGTCCAGTGGAGCATGCCCCGACAAAGACACATCTAGCCAGCAATATAAATAAGCCCGCACGCAATCTAGCCAGGAAGCACGAAGGGCTTACTTACGTTATTATTCCTGCCTTATCGAACTGACTGAGAGATTTTATCTTGTCAGCAAACCGAAAGCAGTTCACCGAAAGCCCATAAGCTGCCGATAAGAGAGGAAGGACTCGCATAACCAAGCATTGTTATAATAAACTTGTCCCGAGTGGGAGCCATTGCCTCTTGGCATTCATTGGCCTCATAGAGTGCATTTCAACCTGTTATTAAAACTTGTTCCTTTCCATTTTGAAAATAGAAAAAGTTAATGGAAACTCGCATCTATACGTTATACTCGTATATATCTGCGTTTAACCTTTCCATTTCAATTGGTAATCTGAAGGCATGGGACTAAAAATAGAGACCTTTTAGTCCAGTTCATATGAAATAGAATCTCTAGATCTATACTACTCATTGATATATGAGCTCGCATGGAGACGACCCTTCAGGTTACTTTCCCGAGGTACGCCCCCCCACCCAATAAATACTTAGGGTTTAACTTGTCCTTTATGAATAGTGCAATCATGGAGAAAAAACACATCCATACCATAGGGCATAGGCAGGACTAATGGGAAATCCATAGTCCTATCTCTGTAGGTATAGTGTCAGTAAAAAAAGTATAGTCTCTCGTGCACTAGTTCTAATTGTTATTAGTGTTAAAGGTTCCTCTGTTTGTGTAAGTTCCGATTAATAAATGAGAAAGGTTCCGAAGAGGTGCTGCACCAAACAACTTCTCCATGCAATGAGTACAAAAAAAAGTCCATAGTGCCAGACCTTCCTTCTGGAGCTTACTCTACTAAGACTCGCATGGAGACACGTTTAACTTATCCATTGGTAACAAATAAATAAGAAATATTTATTTTATACCAGTCATAATACCTCGACATAAGAAACCCAGACCATAATGTATAGACCAGACTAAGGGGAGAGGCTATAGTAGCTATTTCAGGAGGTTACCACGTGCCCAGTAAGTTAGTGAATGAGGTTGGTCAGCCGTAAAGAGAGATGGAATAGTATGAAGTGCACCCACCATAGCATACCCAATAGAGGTTAGTACCCCCCCCCCCATTTCCTCCCCGCACGAAATAAACTATACTTACTGGGAACATTATTAGTTTCTATCTCAACAACTACTTTATTTGGCCTTCAATCAAAAGGTCTTTCTTCCCCCTTCTTGCCTTAGCTTAAGTCTGAGTCACTGGCCAGGAGATAGTGCAGCAAACCCTTCCGCTATCTCCTGGGAGTTGTTCAAGTGAAAGCCAGAAGCCATAAGAGTTTTCCCGCTCCGCTTGCTTGATTGACGAAGGCTCACCTCGCGCTTCGCAGGAACTCACCAACAACCCACGACTTCCGGCAGTTCAAATCTTAATATATGATATTTAACACATATACTTCTATTTATGATGAAGTATTCTTCACCCCCCCATAACCAACCACCCTTGTCGACTGACATATGGGAATTGGCAGTTCAAATCTATAAAAATATGCTACTGATGAAAACTTTTATATGTCATGCATAAAGAAAAAATGTATAAAACCAAATGAATCTAATATTTCATGACTGAATTTGATGTCTAAACATCGTCAGCATAAGGGGGGTCTCATATAGCATTAAGTCAATGTCACTAAGACTGAGCTTTAGTTCCGGCTTCTAGAACAGGATAGGTTTGATTTCCCCTTCTTATAGCCCTCGCTTATATATGATAGCGCATATAAACGTCCTTGCTATTAGTCCATGTGAGAAATCCCCCATATATAAGAAATAACAACACATCCGCGAAAGGTAAACACGGGCGAGACCCACCACCCTTAAGGTAACCACATGAATATAAAATCCCATCACCATGTTCGCTAAGTTCCCCCTTTGCTAAGTTCCCCTTCCTTAGTTCTAATAATTAGGTGTAGTTCACTGTGCTGCTGTAGTTCCCTATTGAGAAGCAGCCTTTATTTCATTAAACCTCTTTCAACTTGCTATGTTCTAGCTCTGCCCTCCCAAGGGGGTTAGTTAGAAAGTCTAAATCAAAAAAGAAAAAGAAAAAATACAAGTGTATAGTTCAATAATTATATTAAATAGCCTCAGAAGATACACTTCTCGTCTTTCGAGTAAAAGGTTTTATTTCTATGCAAATAGTGAGCTCCCGCTAGACAATACCCGCCATTCATTCCCGGTCACTGCCTGTCTGCATTGCATCTCTACGTTCTAACATATTATAATATTCGCATATCTACGTGTCCCTGCTGTTTGAATAGGTTAGATAAGATACTATGCTACCTTCCTAAATAGCAAACCCGTTTCCATCCTCAAATACCCCTGGCTGGGCAGAGTTGCGCCGCCCGTAGAGAGATATATTGCTTAACATCGACCCATTATTTTGTATATACGTAATTAGACAGGCCCGGGCAGGATACCCTTATTTTGATTTTCATGGCACCCAGGACGAGGGAGAAGAAGGTTGGGTAAAATAATATAAAATAATATGATGGTTTCAATTTCTTTTTTTTTCTACTGCCCCATCTTTATAAACCAAAACTTCGTTATATGGCATGAGAGTAGCACACAATAAAGGATTCTGCCTTTGGGGTAAATAACTCTTTTCAGTAGCCAACTTTATTAATTATGATATGTCAGGGTTCTTCCATTCCATCCAGCCTAGGTAGTAACATTCCATTGTTCCGTATCGGTAAGCTTCGTAGGGATATGGTAACTAACTCTTTCTCGGGTCTGTATTGAACGGGTCCTTCTGTCTCATCAGTTGGGAACAAGGGGGCCTTCTCCTCTCGTCGTCTGGGGGTAAGGCGTTAACATGGCTGCAATGTGTTATTTTGTGGAATGAGTGCTAAGGATCACCTCCGCTCTGGCCACTCCGATACGGCCAGCAGCAAAAGAAGATTCATTCAGTTCTCAATCCTTTTCAAATCCTGCGAAACATGATCTTCCTTCGTCCGGTGGACACCGCCTGCCCCCAGCCCAGCAGGCACTCAGTTTGGTTGGACCAATTTGAAGAAAAACCTATCAATTTTGTTTGAAACTGATGAGTCTTCTTGAGGTTGGCCATTAAGGAGTGACCAAAGTGTACTTATGAGTCTTCTGGAGGACCCAGCAAGCAACTGACATAGTCTCCACGGGGCATTACAGGGCCACTACGGGACGGCACACCATCGCACAGCCGCACAGCATCCACCAGTATGGGATGGCATTGAGAACATTCACACCTGCCAACATTGTCCCAGCAACTGATTTGATTTATTCTACTTGATCGCAAACAAACATAGTTTGGGGGATGCCGGGCGGACAACAGCTCACGTATTGGAGGTGAGTTTCTCAAGGTCCAACGGACAACATCTGCTATATCCTCGCCAAGGTGAAATGCCGGGTTTCTATGCACTCAATCCCAAGCATCTCTACGTTTCACTTTAAGTTGTATGGGTGTCAATTACATTAAGCAGTAGTTAAGAAGCTGTAGTGAAATAGTTGCAATGAGTTCATAAGCTGTGGTTCTAACAACTAGAGAGATTAATCTTCAGAGTGTGAGGTTTACCAACCAAACAACTTCTCCATGCATGAGTGCAACAAACCAAATCTGTTTAGTTGGTGGAGGTGTCCCCTGAACTTTAGCGAAGAAGCTATAAAGTGAGTTGTGTCCATGTAGTTCCAAAGGAAAGAAGACTTATAATTTAATTAGTGCAACTACTCTTTTAAATGAGAAGAAATTAGATTAGGGTCATTGCTCATAAAACCATATATATAAACCTGGTCACCTTCACCGCAGACCCAAGAGGAGGTGGGTGTTAGTGCAGGTTCATTCATTCCACCAGAAAACACCTGCCTGGTGCTGGGCCCGTGGGCATACCAATTTTTGGTTGGAAATAAGACTAGCCGGGATAACTTCACCAGCAGGGTCCTTGCAATACAGCTGCCAGTCATAACTCGCATAGATACGTGTTATTATACAATATCGCATGGAGACGTTTAACCTTATAACAACTAGTTCTAATTAGTGCAACAAAACTTGTAGTTCAACCTGACTCCGTAAGTTAGTGGCAAGAAATTAGAAGCTTTAGCACTTTCAACTTGCCTTTCTCTTGCCGTAGGTCCAGTCCGTAAGTTCAATCTCTCTAATTATGATTTGATCTATAACTCCTATTGCCTCACTCCTAGTGGTTCATAAGCTGTAGTTTTCGCTCCTATTGCCGCTTTCCGCCCTGACTGTAACTATTGCAATGAGTTTAGCACTCCGTTATAGTTAGTTCTAACAACGATTTCGCTACTGCTTAAATGTGTACTCTATGAATCAGATAATCTCAAAATGAAGCTGAAGCTGAAGAAGCGATTACAACATCACATCGAGAGTGTTTAGAGATTCGCCTATAACTAGGACTCGCATATTACGTCGAGCTTGTTGTAATGTTCCAATTTAATAGAGCATCGGCATATAGTAGTTTAAATTGTCTATGTGAGAAGGCTATGACACAACACAGAGTCCAGTTCATAGGAGGGTCTGCTGAAGCTACTAGTCCAATTATAAAATAGGCTTTCCACCCTGAATGTTTATCTCTGTATAGCCAGGATGTCTTGTTGTCTTCTATGATAATCGCATATTTTGCATATCTATGTTTACCTTTACCATTGGAGGATATAATTCCACTAATTTCATCCAATAGGCTCTATCACCTAGGCTACTACTACGCTAATACAATAAGAGGTATGAGCAACCTTCCTACAAGCTCTACTACAAGCCTTAGGGACCGTCTTAATTGACACGGTATGGTTAAAAAGAGCATAGTGAAAAAGCAGGCTCCCCCGTATGGACACTTGCCTGAGTCTTAGGTCCATGGCCTATAGCCATCGGTATTTTATTAGTCCATGCATGAAGCTCCATGTAAATTAGCCTTACTCTCTTAGTCTGTACACATAAATTCTTCCCACACTGACGAGACCGGTCATATACTCTACTACCTTTAGTCCCATATGCCCCTAAGGCCATAGAGAAGTGAAAGCCATAAGCAGTTGCATTTTTACCAATTGATCCAGTTGTTTACCTTGAACCAGTTACTGTATAAGTGAAGAAATTGTTGGACGAGTATAATGACATAGCATGCGACAATTCATCGGATTGTTTACCACCAAAGAGTAATATTGCTAATAATATAGACTTTATTAAAGATGCAACATTACTGAATCAAGTAGTGCATAGGATGAGTCCAATAGAAAGAGTCTAGTTTATTTGATAGATAGGCGAGTTGTTGTTGAAGGGTTTTATTAGAGAGAGAGCATGAGCTTGCATGTGTTACCAGCTTCGAGAATACCGAGGAAAGATGGACAGTGGAAAATGTGTACAGGCTCTAGAGCATTTAACAAGATTACAATCAGATGCATGTTACCATTATCGTGGATGGACGACCTGATGGATAGTGTTAATGGTGCTAAGTACTTAACAAAGATAGAGTTTAAGAGTGGATATCAACAAATATTTTTAATGTGGTTAGGCTTAAAGACTAATTGTCTTCCCTGATGCTTCGTCTCCTTTGCGTGATTCGTCTCTGTGGCCAGGTCAGTGTTTGTCCCTGTGGGTACCTAGGATGTTTAGGAAGTTGGTGAAATGACCAAAGTTAAGCTCAGCTAAAGGTAAAGGCAGATACACAAGCAGGTGTGGGGCCCAGTAATATAGCAGCCATGTAGGCTACTATTGCTCAAGGAGATTATACCATCCAGAATCTCAAATATGAGCTAGACGAAGTGCAGGCATAATAACAAGATGCACTGAGATATATTACACAGCTACAAATAGATATAGCACAGATGTAGATAGAGATAAATACAGCTATATAAAATAGAGATGCACTGGTGCAGGAGAGAAACAGTGTATGAGATGCACGAGATTAATTACAGGCTTTCCTCGTGCTTAGGAAGGGCCCTAGGGATTTTACTTTGACTGCTTTTGCTCTAGCTTTGCTCTAGCTTGGGCAGAATACAAAGTGAGGGTTCTACGATCACATGGGAATCCCCTTCAAGGCCATTTCGCACTACAACTCACGGATTCTTGGACAAAGGCATATCATCCGCAAAAGCCACGTAACCCATGTTATCTAGCCACTGATTTGACCGGAAAGCCCATATTACACCCGCTATGGACATTTCACATACGCTTGCTATGGCTCTATCTCCTGTACGCCTACTAGGACGTTTATCTTTCATATGCCTCGGGAAGCGCTTTGATGAATCAAAATGACTAAGTAACAATTTCTATAGCTTAGATGATTTATAGGGCTGGTGGGTGGTTAATATTTCTATATCGGAGCTGGTCGCAGTGCTAAAGGCGTCAACATCTTAACCCAGGAGATCCACTGATTCCGGCTGGGTGCTCTTTTCAGACACCGAAGATGTCTAAGAAGATAAACCAATTTATGCTGGATGTTTCTAGCACCGAACCCTGTGATATATGCGCATATTCCTATATATACGGCGCATGTTTCAATCTCGTAGCTCATTATTAGTTTATTAGTAGCGTCTTGTGCCCGCTGAGATGCGTGGGAATAAAACCCGCGTCTCCTAGATATCCTATACATGTATACCTAGTTGGATTGACCAATTATCCGAGCATCTCTACCAGCTACAACCGAATAGACTAAAGCACTAGAAATATGATTTGTTCGATCCACAACAACTAGCTCTGCTCCTTCTACCTTTGCTGCGGATGCTAGATGATACGTAACTGTGTGGGTATGGATATGAAGCTCCTGTTGCTTACGGATCTACAGAATATGGGTTATGCATCTCCCTATGCTTCTAGGTATGCTTCTAGATCTGCTGTTGGTAGCTCGGATACTGATAGGACAAATAGAGCAGGAACTACACGAAGGGATGCTACTTGTGCTGGTGAAAGAACTGGATCACGCTCACGATCTTGAAAAGCATAATTATAGTCTGGAACATCAGGCTCTGTATCTGGTTTTCGTAATTAAATAGGCTCCCTACTATAAGCTCTACTATCAGGATCTCGCTTACGATCATACTAATCTCCGTCTCGACCCGTGCTTGGATAGACTAATATACTACTATAATGGAACTGTAGGTGATAGCTCAGACGCCGCTTACTTAAATGCTGGTGGTTTCACTAGGTAAACAAGGTAAGTCACCAGGTCATCTTCGGGTGCTGTTGCTAGTGGGGGTACTGGTGGTTATTTTACTATTATACCTATCACGCATCTATAAAATTGAGCATAACCATCTAGAATATATAATATAAAGGACGCACTGTAGATATAGCAACCATAAATGGCAACCCTCATATAAAAAAAGTGATGGTTACCAACAGATATAGAAAGCCAATAAAGATAAAGCCGGGCTGGCTCTGATACCAAGGTTCAAGGATCGTTCTGCGGATTTAACCAGCAATTCTATGCAAATAAAAGAAATATATATATACAAATATAACACACAGAAACTCATGAACTGCATATTTTAACCAGAAGTTATAGTGCATATGACAGCTTACAGACATAACCAGAAGTACACGGAGCTCATACAGGAGGTACCTCAGGAATACTTTCCTATTCCGAATACTGCAACTTTAATTTAACACAAAGCTTGGTGACCAAGTGCTCATGCAGACCCGGCGGACTCTAAGACTCAGACTCTCCTAACTCTCAAATCCAACTGAAAATGAATTACAAACGAGGGGAGACCGGAGAATTCCGGTTATTCAATGCAGTGGTGAACAGCGCTCCTTCCTCCGTGTTCAACGTTAAACATAGTTCCGGGATCGATATTTCATATCTAATGGCAAAAGCTAAAAGCTCGAACTATATCTTTGCCAAGAAATGATAAGAGTATAGTATATCGTGCATGTACTTATGTAGGTGTGCAAAACTAGGATACGTACTAATTTCACCCGTGAACCCCACTATAGTAAGTAGCAGCACCTAAGGAAGGAAAAAAGGTATACAGATCAATGGTGTGAGTCATATTATCGATGATATCCTTAAGTATGGTCTCATTATACTCAACGATATGATAAAGTTACTGAGCCTTTTTAGAGGTATAGGTAGCCCTAGGTGGCATGAATAAAGACTAAGGTGAAGTAAAAGGATCTAAGAGGGAATAAAAGGAAACACTCACACAACACATCAATCAAACAAGCTGCTGTTACTCAGAGCATTACCATAAGATTATACATCCATCATTTAGATCGACACAGGAACAACCGCATAGATGATTTGTTGAGATACATCACTACCCGATGAGGTATAAGTGGAGATTTTATCTACACCGAAGCGCCGGTCAGAATGCTGGTGTATCAAGGTCACTTAGTGCTCACAGGGTATAAATCTTTATTTGGAGAACGAACCGGGAAATACGCTGGAATTGGCTGGGATGCTATCTCCTCTCTTGCATATAAATTATCTGCATATGGATTATCTGGCGCCTTTCGTGAGTATGACATTGAGACCCCTTAGGTTACTATAATCGATTGGAATCCTACTTATGCTGGACCTAGGAGTGATGTATTTTGGGATGACCGATCCAAGCGCTTAGGGCGAATCCTACGTCTTCATTCCATGTGGTGGTCTTTATTGGCATTCCTACTTAATTGTTAAGTGAATGAATGAGTTACCGAAACGCTTATAAAAAAAGGTTGGAGCGAAACGACCACGAGTCACCTACATGCGAGTGCAAGCGACCAAATGTATCTAAGGGGCTCAAATGATTATCCAAGCGTTCCCTTTGGGTTTACTCATTCAACTGAGTGCCCAAATATCTCATATAAAAATAACCTCAACCGATCCAAAGACGATGACAACTGGGGGAATTCAGTCTATATGGTGTTTCAACTTTATTTTAATATACTCAGGATATCTCTTTAGTTGTTGTTATAGCTATTAATTCCTTGCCTTCCCTAACTTTATATGGCGAAAAGACAAGTGCCTTCCGGCCCTTCCCATAATAATATAGTTGATCCTATAGAGACTTGATATACTTTCTAAATTTATGATGGATATTGATCTTGATTGAATGGGTTTTCATTTAAGTTAAGTGAATTTGTAGATGGATAGGTTTAATTTATAGGTATTTCCCTAAGTGATGATCGATAAATACGTGCATATTTATGTATTTAGCTGGGGGTTTATCTGCTACTTAAATAAGGGATAAATATAAATAGGAGCAGTAGCTTTTACAGATAAAGTTGGAGTAGGTAGTAGTTTATCGAGATGACTCTGATCCATTGGTTGAACTAGTTGATTCATTTGTGAGTAGTGGGTGATCGACGCAAAGGGTTGGTGATGTTAGTGGGTCTGTTTCATAGGTAAGGGGTCTGCTCCTTGTGCTGTATAAACTACTGAAGAAGCTCCTTGTCTGCTGTTCTACTGTTGGTTAAAGAGGTAAACTAGGTAATATGCTGCTGTTGTTGGGTTTTTCTTTTTCTATGCTTTTGGTATTCCCTCCTGTGTCCGTGTTGTAGCTGGCTTTGTTGTTGCACCTGGTTGTTGGCTTTTCCTCATGAGACGTATTATTTAAAGGTTGTATTTGCAGTTTTATTAGGACAAGATGGGTTTTATGTCCCGGATGACTGGGTTTTGGATCTCGAAAGTCTATGTGATTGTTTATTTGCGAGGAGTATCAGCTCATACTAAGAATACTAATAGCATTTTATTAAACTATGACATCATTTTATTTAACAATAGAGTTAGAGTGAAGTATCAGAGTTATAGCTGTAGTTCTTAAGGTATATCCTTTCCTAGCCAATTTGTGTTTATCGATCTCTATCGTAGTAAGTGGGGTTTTATTGGTTCAACCCCCTCCTATAATGTTTTGGTGATGGGGTAAGGGGTGTAGGTGTAAAAGCTGAGGTTTGGTTGCTGGTTTTCTAGGGGTTTGGAAAGATGATCCATCAGTTGTTAGAGAAGGAGGTTGTTGTTCCTGCCTTATAGAGGAATAGTTTGACTAAGTAAGAGAGTAATATCTTCCTTCTTTAGTGAGTAAGGAGTAAACTAATAATAATATAAGAGGAGCTTACTCTTTTTCTTTATATAGTTTATCTTGTTGCTAATAGAGTAATGTATTCCTTTGTGTCTATAGTTGCTAATCATGATCTAAGAGTGACGTGCTTCTACTAATAAAGAGTGTTTTTATCTAAATATATAGTGGAGGTTCGGTTTGTTGGTCAAAGTACGCCGTAAAAATGCTTGTTGGACTGAGGTATAAGGTAAAGGTACTGCAGCTATGTTTTTGGGCTATTATTGTGAGGTCTAGTTTAAGTTTAATAAATATAGTTGCTTTATATGGAGCTGATTGTTGTTCCTGTTTCTATATTCCAGTTCCTATTGTTAATAGAGAGTTAGGATTTTATAGAAGATCCTTATATTCCATCTCTTGCTTTCCTTCTATACTTCCTATTGTTGGTGTCGATTATCATAATCTCCACGACAACTTTTTATAAAATTATTCTTTTTTATAGGTTTAGTAGAAAGTATGAACATTAAGATGTTTAGCTATGGAAAGGGTTTAGTATGATAAGCCGTAAAAAGTAGGAAACAGCAGCGGACTCCTCATTAGTCATTGTAGCTTTGGAAAGAAGTATTATAATCAGTTGGTTAGCTAGCTACGAATAAGAAGAATCACGCTTTACTCACATTTATTAGGGTTTTTCTTTGATAGGCTTTGTGTGGTCCCTATACAGCACCTAAGCCATTTCGCCATATGAGTTACATCTCATTATGACTGCAAAGGCGGCCCAACTGCCCACCCCCTTTTTACTGATGAAAGGGCCTACCTTTCTTTGCAAGGGTGACACACAGAAAAACCCTTCCGCTTAGGGAGAGAGAGAGGAGCTTATAAGTCGTGATAAATGTGGTGGCTGTTTTTACCTTTAGTTGCTTGCTTCTACATTAGTTTTTCAATTCTTTGGATGATCTATACACGGCGGAAAAAACTATCCATGTCTACGCGTCAAGGGATAATAAACGTAGGCATCTAAAGGTCCTCCTAGCGATGCTGTCTTAATTAATTAACCAATCGTATCTGGGGTTTCAGCCCGGCCCGATGGTACCACCCCCTAAGCATTCATTCAGTAAGTGGTTTTAAAGGACAGGCAGTAAAGGGTGATAAACACAACAGGTGGATATATGCACATAAGTAAAAGCAACAAGTAGGGTTAAGTAAATAGCAATAATGTTATGCCAACCTAACAAGCAAGCCCGTCCAACAATGCCTCTAAGTTTTTATATAATAGAGATAAGGTCTATAAAGACTAGTTAAAAGCCAGGTTGTGGGTGGTTGTCGTCAGACATAAAGTAAAGGCAAATAGGCAAAAGCAGGTCCTATCTCTCTCTAAAAGGCAATAAATGCTCAAAGCTGGGGTTGGTTGTGTGAGTGCTGTCTTAATTAATAAATATTATAGTATATCTCTACTAAGGATTTAAGAAGCAAGTGGTGTTTGGAAGCGTATATAATAAATCGCTAAGGTCTGTGAGCCGGCCAGTATTTCAAGTATTGTTAACAGGTTGTTGGTTGCATGCAATTAAGTAGCATAAACATTAATTGTGCAGGCTTGCTTTTATAAGTTAATACGACTGGTGGTAATAGTGCAAATGTCCAAGCACGTACGGAATCAGTTATGGCTGTTCCTCAATCCAAGAAGGCAGTTCCGATCCGAGGATCCAACAACGTAACTGTCCACCAGAAATGTATCAAGTAGGCAAAGGTAATAGTCCTGGTGGTCTAAGTGCTAACCCCAACCCGTACAATATCTCTCGGTAGTAGTCTTCTGGCAGTATTAAATGCAAGAGGGCAGTTCCAACGATGCCACAACTGGCTGCTGGTATTTAATGGAATGCGTCCTCTTTATGAGTACGTTAGATTGTGATATGGGACTTGTATCGTAAGATGTTAGCTGTCAGAGAAGGGCCAGATGGTGACAAGTATAGGTATAATAGGTATAGTTGGCAAGGCTCCTTCAGCCAGCGTAATAGGTTACAAGTGGTACTTAGAAGTTAATAGTGTTACCCGGAATAATTAATAAGGGAAGGCCGTAAGTAAGCAGTAAGTGGTTAATATATGTCGTACCCTACTGATCTTCTTCCTGGCTTCATCAGCAAGTGGTTATAAGTAGGGTAAGGTGTCTGAAGGTGGGTACCCGGTTAGCAAGCTAAAAAGTATAAGTATGGCTCTTCCTAGCTAGCAGTAAGTTCTCATTACTAAATGTATTCTGAGCTCGGCCGGAATAGTAAGATACAAAGCATCATATTTAAGCGAGTATCCAGTGAATGCTGGCTTACTGTCTGGAAGCTTGTCCAAAAGCTCTATTATAGCCGCTGGTGAAGCTGTGCTGTGTGGGGCATAAGTGAGTCGTCGTCATAAGGTTAGTTCTTCAGGTGGGTAAATATAAGCTTTTACAACTTTTTTTCTATAATAGCCGATCATAGCCGATAGCCGACGGTAGTCAATGCGGTCGATCCAAGAGTCGATGCCAGGTGTAAATGCCAAGTTTCATTGAATGCCTGGTATCCATTCACTCAATGCCAAGAGGAGAGCCCACTTGATGCTGCCTACTCATTGGCACCGGCACTATTGGCACTCATTGGCTGCTACTCAATGGCTGCTACTTTATACCAAGAAGAGATCCCACTGGTACCGCGACGGATACATAGTTACTACCTCACTTACCGCTAACGAACCTTAGTTCTTACCTTGGATAGATAGATGGAAGAGGTTTACATACATTGATTCACTATAGGCAGGGTCATACGCCAGTCAGTAAAAACCAAAAAGATACAGAGGGAGGGAAGCCTGGAAGCTGAGACCCAGGAATCTAGGAAAGGGAAAGCAGAGCAGCTACAGACATTAGTCCATTTTATAGGTTAGATAAGGGACGCCCCTTATTGCTCTAGTTAGTTATAAAAGTAAGGGGATATCCGATAGTTTTTAGAAAGGAAAAAGGTATAGGTACCAGTGGTTTAGACTAGGTGGAAAGCCAAGAAAAAGGATCAGACTTCCCTATGGCTATACCAAAGTGATCAACTTAACTAAAACAAAATATAAAAAAACATAGGTCCATGATAACACTTACAGAGGTGCTTATAACTTCGGATATTGATGAGATTTATTCTAGAAACCTATACTCCACAATCATGCATCCTACCTACACGAAGGAATGAATACAGGCTTGTATATAGTACCTTTCTATTTTCTATATTAGTAGCTTTATCTAGGAAGATCTTCTAAATTGTTGGAATAGGGTATTTATTAGCTTTAATTCTCTTTGAAGTTATATTCTATTTCTCTTGCTTTGAAGTTATATTCTATTTTCGCACCCTGCCCACTGGGAAAGCCTTCCCGGACCCTTCCACTGGGGAAGTTTCCCAAACCCTTCGTAAGTCTTAAAGCTTCTTACTTTAATAAATTAGTCAGTAGGTATAGGAATAGAAAACTATTTAGTATTTGTATTGTAGAAATTATATAGGAAAGATTCCTGCTCTTCTTAATCTTCTTTAGTTACTCTCTATAGGTATTAAAATTAATAAGTTAGTAAGGAACTCTTTTGAATAAGAAGTCTTCATAAGTATTATAAAAGTAGGAATTAGATCTTATCCCACAGAGATTAGGAAGGAGAATGTGGAACCGCCCTACTCAATTAGATACTTGCAGCCGGTGGAGATTACTTTTATCCACTTATACCTATACCAAGAGCTCTTTAATGATTAGAAGCATAACCATTAGGATCACGCAACCTAGAACGGGAGAACACTTCATTCTTACTTATTGAACTCGTTACCTCGGGAAGACATCACCTCCCTATCTCGGCTTTAACGCCACTGCTTGTACTTCATGATAAGATTGACAGATTAGGAACGTATGGTTACTGCGTATAGTGATAGTGCTGATGGATCTGGTACTGATGCCATTGGTGGTGCTGGTTAAACTGGTTCAACTGCTGCAACTCCCTTTATATTAAATAAATTGGGTCATAACCTCGTTCTTCAACAGGTGCTTCAACTACTGAGTCAACTGGACCTTCGACTGGAGTATACGGATTTGGAACTGAGCGAAGGGAGGCTGGGATGATCAATAGTAATCTTAATGTACTAGAAGGCTTTAGAGCTCTAGAAGGGATCTTAAGGCTATCTAGATGGGTTTGAGGTGCTCGTGGTGATCGCAATAGGGCCTCTAGAGTGGCTTTGGAGCTCAATAAGGGGCGGTACTAGAAGGCTGTCAAATGCTTGCCCTAGAGGAGGCTGTATCAATTGAAAGGCTAATTATCTATCTATAGAGTTGAGTACAGATGGCTTATGTTGGATAACTGCAAATTCTTGAATCCAGGGTGGAATTATTTCTTGACTCTGCAAGCACTGCTAATATTACATAGCCTAGACCAGGGTAAGACTTAGACTCTAAACATTTTTCGCAGTATTTTGGGCATGTAATACTAAAAGGGGGATCCATATAAGCTGCCCTTTTATTGTATGGGGTCTACGAGGTATATATACTCAATGACGCGCAGAGCACTTCACAGAATAGATTGTTAAGGATATAGTATAATGGTAGTACCGTGATCTTTAAAGTAACTTGTACGGGTTCAATTACTCTTATCCTTGTACTACCAGCTCTGAATTAGAAATTCACAGGATCATAAAAAGCATTGGCCCGAAGGCCAAGCCTGTAGAGTTCCTGGGCTAAGACTCATACTTATAGCTATAAATATGCTGCTACCGGACGGGCAAATTATTGGCACTAGCTGAGTACAAACCGGTTCCAGCTGTTACCAAAGCAACTCTTAACAATAAAAATATGATTTCCGAGAAGAGATGAGCTTTATTAAAATACTGGATTACTAGGCATACCCCTTTTGACTCCATTTATCCTAAGCCCACACCTGTTTACAGTTCTACAAAGGACCGATGTAGAGACCATTAATATCTTAGTAATAAGCTGGCTTTGTTGTATCGTACCTACACAGTTTTAGCCTGTAAACAATTGTAAAGCTACTTAAGCATAGACCTTTGCAGGGTTTACCGGATAACAGTATCTCAGAATGTAGTGTTAAGCCTTAATTCACTAGTTAGAATGTGTGACATTATAGATGTGATATTCCTCTAGGAAAAATTAACATACTTGTCATGCATCCTGCCCCAATAAAAGGTTCAATTATATTACAGGCAGTTTATTTACCATTAGCAACTAATGTAAACTATGTACCATTATACTATCTACTTATGATACTTAACTATAGATATTAACTGCTAAGCTACTATAAAGACCATCAGTATGTATTAGCTTTTTACAAGCATTCTTCAGCCTCACAAAGGTTGGTATTACGGTACAAGTGTTCTACTTATCTATGATGTATACTGCTTAATCCACAGTTTAGCTCTAACCTAGTATGAAATTAGAAAGCTTATACTATGAAGCTGCTTAGTCCTTGATTGAGTTATACTATGGAGCAGCCTATATGCGACTCTGAACATTATCTAACAGCTATATGATTCATAGTCCAGCTAATATCTGTTACATGTGGTATGAACGTAGCCTAGTCTTCATTGATGGTAAAAAATTTTGAATCAAAGGTGTGGAGATGGTAAATTTACTAGTTCAATATGGAAGTCTATGAAGATTATAAAGAGTGCTCACATAGCCTTATCCAGATGGGTAATTTGCTTAAGGAAAAGTGGACTATAAATAGTAGTGAAAAAAAGTAAGGAAGAAGCTAGCGGCAAGTTCATAAGCTAACTCCTAGCTCTACAGAGCTGTGCTTAGCCTCTCCTCTATAAAGAAGAGAAAAGTCCGCGACACATTGTAGTAACAGGGTCTCCATAGCTCTCCATGGGGTGTTTAATAATGTGCATCATAAGATTAAATGTGCCATGCTATAGTAATAATTTTTCATATATGTAAACACCTTGAACTTGTGATGTGCTGGTGTAACCTTGGAACCTATAGGAGGTAAGGAAGGGTAGCCGCCTAAACCTATAAGCAGAAGATGAAGCCTTTCATCTATCATCTTAGCTGTAGTTTCATAACTACTAGTTGTTTCCGCTCTACTCCTTGCTTGCTGTTCAACTAATAGCCTTAGAGTAATAAGTAGGGTCCCCTTCTCTAACCTCCAACCTACAAACCACCCTACACAGGAAGGTACGGCTTACCTAGCTAGTATTTTACGTCTTCCCTCTCATTCATCCAATTAACACTGCCTCATTAACCCCTTCCATAAGCAGATTAGTAATTCATATTCAACAGACTTACGAGCCATAGATAGATCACTGAGGAATAGTTAGGCAGATAAAAGAGCTGAGAGGGTTGTTAGCAAGTGAGGTGACAAGACAAAAAAAGGTGCTCATAGGGAGATAAATCAATTATATCGCCATTTTAGGGCACTCTTAAAACTTTCTTTTGAGCCTGATATGATATCTTAAGTAAAAGAAACGTTTCACTTTAAGAATAATTGGAGACGTTTACACCTATTGCTGGAACGACGCTTCCTAGCTGGCTGCATGTGCCTGATCCTTATGGGTAGTCCGTTTGAGTCATCCGTATCTTCTTGTGGGGACTTATTCTCTTTTTATGGGGCGGGCTTGTCCAATAAATAAACGGCGGGCAGGCTTACTTACGTGCTTACTGGCTGGATATACATAGTAGGCGGACGGGCAGCAGCAGGTCAGAATCTGGATGGATGCCCACTTATAGAAGGTCTCTCTTGGTGTCTTCCTATTTGAGTATAGGAACCCCAGTGTTCCCGTAGTAGACCTATGGATCACAGGGGGAAACTTCATACCATATAGATAGGATCAGTGGAGCAGTCCAGAGCTGCTATATATTTAGTTCAGAAGGCATACATAGATATAAGAGATAAACCTCTGTATAAAATGGTATAGTTTAGTAACAATAATCTTCATATGCTAAATGTCGTATATTATTTGTGGATACATAGTGAAATGGTATCTATGTGATATATCGTAGTTAAACAACGTATATATGCTAATCATAATAATTTTGACTATGGCAAAATGATGTGCAATTAGCATATCTTGGGAAGATGTCCCAACCAAACATGCATAGTAGATTCTTCATAGGATGGGCACATTTAAACCAATGGATATTCACAATTGTTACAATGAGACAAGTTCAACGTCTCTATGCGATATTGTGTATCGATGCCAAGAACTTATTTGTAGTAGATCCGGGGTTGTTAATGGCCATGGTAATTACTACTTATCCATACTTCATATGCGAAAACGTCTTTATCAATATATTTTATAAGTGTATATATACACACGTAGAGAGATCTATAGTTCAGTAAAGTGAAACAACATAGATATGCAATTTAGGCCATGGGCCTAAGACTCAGTGTCATAGGGGCCTACTATAACAATTTATTTTCGCACCATATAGTGTCAAAAGAAATCGTGACTTTCCCGGTCTCGGCCAAGTGGCAGCTCACACAAACAGTCTGGTGCCCTTTCTTATTGGTGGGAACTCCCAAAACACAATTGTGGCTATGTGGTATCACTCCATGCTCCCCGGTATCTCTTAAGGGAGGAAAGCCCACCTGCTAATCATAGAATAAAAATTCTAGCTTATTCGCTAGAGCTCAGTAAACACAAACAACCTTCTTATTCTTTGCTTACAGGGGAATAGTTAGTAAATCTAATTTCATTCTGCCTGCATTACAGCTTAGCTATGAGATCTGCAATCATAAATAAATCCCAAGCAAACCGGCCTGCTGCACCCAACCTGTTTGTTGTTGTATGGTCCTACCCCAACCACAGCGAAACCTCTCGATACAATAACTTTTATTGGCCTGCTAATGAATGCTCATGAGAACATGTTCAATAACTCACTCACTATTGGTCTAACTCACCTCACCTGATAGAGATAGTGGTACCACCCCATCCTATGCGCAGTACTTAAACCTCATGGTTGCTATCAGAGAGAAACTTCTGGAAATGGCATTTACTTTAGTCTTTTTCATTGCCAGGTAGATGTGCAATATCATATAGTAATAGTTTTCAAGATATGGCCAATGAGGTCTGCTTCATGTTTTCATGCCGATATCATATATCAACAAGTATAGATGCCAATATTATATATTAACAAGTGAAGATGGCAATATCAAATAGTAACACATAGATATTTTAATTAACACTTATCGATGACAGTATTAGATATTAATAAAACGTGGGCACCTTTGAAACGTAGATATGCGAGTTTAGACCTGCCCCATAGTAAATGGCCAGGACGTATCCATGGCAACATAATAAAGTAACACGTCTATATTGCGATATCATATAAGTAGTTGTGTCGTAGGTCCCGCCTGCTATGAGGTATGCAGGTTCTGCAGGTTAGGTTTCCCAGGTCTTATCCTATTTTCTTTTTATTAGAACCATATGGATTGAACGCGGGTATGTACGGCTCTCCCTGTGAGTTTTACTATTAATTTATTAGCAGCCCTATGTTACCTGTAGCCCCTCCTTGTGGTGGCACCTCCTGTGGGATGATGGTAGAATGAACCTGCTGCACTAAAAACCTGTAGCCTCGCGGTCAATGAGAATGCTTAAATGTTAGATAAGCTATGTCAGGTGCTCTATGTGAGGTGGAGTAGTAGTAATAACTGTGTTTCCGTATTGGTAATAAGTGTAGGTAGTAAAAAATGTTCCGTACGTGCAACCCCGTAGGGGTGCCTATCAGGTAAGTACTGAACTGAAAGGGTACACATCCCCCCATAAAACTAGGTTTATTAAAAGAACAAACATTGAATTAAGTGAAATCCAATGGATTAGGCCTTTCTTTTTACAACCCTTTCCCAATCTATAACTCACAAACTTGTCCTTTTTCGTGGGTGCTAAGGATCCACCTATTTTAATGGCGTAGATATGGAGGCCTTGTCCTCCTTCCTCTATGGGGTGTATGGCAGCAACATGATGGGTACCTTTTTTTGTGATACAGAAAGAGTATTTATTGCACTGACTACTTGACTGGTTTTCTCCTATTTCCGAGGAGGTGAGAATCAACATGACTTAGACAGGAATTGTCCATGGCGACATAATATGTGAAATTTTTTTGATTAATAAATCAAGCAGAATCCTGCCTATACAAAACAATATTATATATTATAATAAAAGGGAATCCGGTATCAGATCAAAGTATCAAATCAGAGTATCCCACCCGGCCATCCCAACTGGGAGCCCAACCTAGCAATTTTTGGACCAACTATTGGGATCTATTACCGGGATAAAGTACCAGCATGTAGCCCCGGCATATTTCCTGGATGACTAAGTGATATGAACTAATTGTCAAAGAAGAGCTTAAGCACCGAAAGCTTCTACAGAGAAGAGCTTCCTTCTTGCACTGACCAGAGTAGCAGCAGTGATTCGAGCATTCTTCCCAGCACCAGTTGGACTGGGATCCCCAGCTTCATTAGAACCAGAAGTTCCCGGAGCATATGACAATCAGTCCTAGCATAAGCATCATTATAAAGAGCATTCCTAGGATAATTCCCAACACCCCCAGCTGCACTAGTCCCAGCAGCCTTACATTGGCACCAACACAAGCAGAAAAACGACCAGCAGTTTCAATTTCCTAGTTGGTAGTAACGGATTTAGATCTATATTGTGAAAAAACACAGTTGGAGTCTCACCAGTGGCACCAATAGCACCCGCACGGGCTACCACCGAAGGCAGCAGCTGAACCATCAATAGTAAACCAATTAGAGATTGAGAGCTAGCATCTTAGGCGGGGGCAGAGCATGCACCATTAAAGGGAACAGTTTACGCTTTTAACCCTGTTGATTCATAACCAATTGATCGAGTGCCAAGAGCAGATCGATACAAACCGTTGGAATAAGCATATTGAGGTGCAGTTAGTGGAGATTACAGAAGAGGAACGACCACTTCAATTCACTTATAAAGCAACTAAAACACAGCTTTGACTGGTTTTTTAATCAACAAACTAACCCTGAACTATAAATGAGGATAAGTACACTGTTTAAAAAGGAACCTATATACTAAGCGGTACATCTGTAGTTCCCTTACCATTCGTAGTGTATAAGCTACTTATAATGCTAGTAATGGGTCTACTACTGGGCCTTTCTCTCTAACAGATGGGAGGTACGCTCGCTTTGGGTCTTTTTATAGAAATGGAACAGAAGCTGGGTCTCTATCCGTAATTAGGTCTCTATCTGTCAAATCATATGGAACATCTGGAACATAGGTAGGATCACTAAAGGCATAACCGGGGTCTTGATCACGAACCTCTGAATAGAGACAGAACCTCGCAATCCATACAACCAGGAACAAATGAGAAACTAGCACTAAAAACAATCGATGAAAACAGCAGCTAACGATACAACATAGGTCGGAATATGCCGTGCTTCTTATTGATTGTCTTATAGGCACTGCACCATCTCATGCTATATCGTCCAGTATTTAGTTCAGATTGTACCTTACGCGGGATGCACTCTTTGAACTGGCTCTGCTGTACTTGCTCAAGACGGAATAAAAGGTTATGGACACTTACTCTTTTCATCCCCGTAGACAAGCCAATCTATTTTCTTTATTTACTAAATTTACGAAGTTACAGTTTCAGATTCATATCTAGCTTACTATTTGATACTATAAATACAAAGCTATGCTTGGATGAGCAATATTAACTACTGGGTGCGTTACTTAATATGCTATGTGCTATGGTTGGATGGGTTTTAATAGGGGTCCGGGAGGATTAATTGGGTACATTGTAATAAGTTCCGATGGGTCCGGGACACTGAATGTATGGGCATGCGACTGGACGTTTAGGTGTTATACTATGTGTAGGTGTTGGCCTAGTATTAGGTAGGGGCATTCGTCGGTTTCGGTACTTTCCCCTTTGCTACATTGGTGTTTCTCCGCTGATCATGTGTGTCCTTTCAACTGAATGTTATGCGTGCTTGGTGATGTTTAGTGAGCTAATAGGTTTCTATTGTGGGCTTATACTCCTATCGATGCATTGAGTAGGTGGTAATGATTCGTGTTGATATCTCCATATGTTAGTTTCTTTTTATGTTTTCTTTCCTCAATTAGAAATGCTTTTTGTTCCACCCTACAGGCAGGGCCTACAGGAGAATATGAAAAGCACCATCAGGGGAAGCACTGATGAATTCATCTGGTAGCTATCGACATGATGCAGGCAATAAAGCTATAGCAAGCAACCCCCTTTACTTTACTCCCCCTACTGCTCCGCTTTTGTGTGGGGCTTGACCTTGCTGGGGGGGTGTAGGCTTACTGACCTTTAGCGGGTTTAGTCCTTACTTTCTTTGCCTTTTGCTGGGTTGGTCCTTACATTGCCTAGGTGCTTTGGGCCTTTCACCTTGGACCGCCTCTAACCCTTATATTTGGGAATCCACCCGGCTAGTTTGGGTTCTATTAATCTTCCCTTATTTTCCCTTCCCCTCAAAGAGCTCTGCGAACGGTTATACTATATTCTTCTTTCAATGACCTCGGGCCTCGTACTTATATTTGTGGGCTAATAGATTGGTGGTACTATGAATCTTTCATCTCTACCTCGTTAGAATTCTTGGACTGGTTATCTGGCCCCCGTAACTCGTGCTAGTTCAGTCAGGGGCAAGCTGTGAACCAGACCTCGTCTAGTTGTTGGTCTAGTCCCATCTGTCTTAGTCTTTAAACTAGAAGCAGTCTTGTTGCCCATCTGTACTAGTAGTTACCATCCAAGTGAACGAACCTGTACGAAGCGTAACCTCATTTACTCGGAAGTGTTCTAAGAAAACCTCGTCTACCCATTAGTAAGCAAATAAACATAGTATTACCAACCCACCTCACCAAGTAAAACATATGACTCAACAGATCCAACAGAGAGATGCCTTGGAACCTGCCAGAAGCCTATTCCACCAAGCCCCTTTTGCCTTTAACCAGGAGTAACCTAGCCTTTCAACTGAAGTCACCTCTCAACTGAAGTAGCCTTTCACCTCTCACCTCTAGCTTCGAACCCTTATACTCTAACCAAGGGCCCGTAACCAAGGGCCTAGAACCATAGGACGTCAGCCTTGAACCTCCAATTGAATCTAACCTTTTTAGCCCTTCACCACCAGCCAAGCCAAGGCCAATAGCCAAGTACAACAGAAAACATTTGCCAAATCCAGAAAGTCTAATAACTAACCTCTCACCAGAAGCCTTCACCCCTTTCCCTTACTGAACTTACTGCGATTGGTGGGCAGGTAATATCCCATCCCAGGTTCCATGTTGTGGTAGGCCCAGGTGATAACATTCAAAAGGTTCTGCATAGGTCTAGGTGTAGTTCGAGTTCTTCTATATAACTGTTTCCAGCCGAGTAGAGCATCCGAGTATTCCACCAGCCTAGTATCGGAGCTCATCCTAGTAGCCCAACCGAGTATCCAAGGCGAACAGCCCAAGCCGAGCCTGGTAGGCTATAGAAAAATCGATATCTGATACTATCTGTAAGCTTGCATTATATACGTAATTAAACAACAATAAGTTAAGCAACTTTGAAAAAAAGGTGCGTCGTAAGTGAGCATCGTCCAGAAGAAGAAATGCTCCATCGGTTCCAAAACATCCAAGACGAAATGGTTTATGTCATGGAGTACCAACATGGAGTACCGGGCATTGAGTGATCGCCACCTACCTGGTATCAACACTTGGATCGACTCCTGTCATTGAAAAGCATGCATTAGCAGGCATTGAAAGCAGGCATTGAGTAGCGGGACCACATAAACTAGTGGGAATCGGGACCTCCTGGGACTGATCGACTGGATCTACTGTGTTGTATCGCCTCTTGGAATTGAGTGCATAGAACCCTGGTTCTTTTCCTAATCCTAGCCCGCTCTTGAATCGACAGCCGTCCGTGTTTGTCAAGCTCGCTGCAATCCTAGCAAGGATTAGGACCCTACTCGGCTTCGAGCTTCCTTTTGAATGCCTATCCTGGCTGGGTATATGCTCTTTATTCGGTCAACGTGCTCTTCGGTCAATAATAAAGGAAGGATGTCGGCGGTAATGGTCCTCATAAACCTACCAATTTATCTGACCCGAACCTGTATCCCGAAGCTGCCTTATCCCGAAGCTGTATTATCCCGGAGGCTTTCTTATCTATCACGAATGACGTATATCTGACTGATCATGAACTACTACAAGTAAGAATATATGCATGCAGTAACAGTGCTCATCTACCAATAAAAATATATGCGTTTGGTAACAATACTCATCTGAATAAGGCTTAAGGTGGGTGACTGACCGACCGGTTAACCACCAGTCATTGAGGATACCACGGGTCCTTTCTTATGCTAACGAAGGCAGATGCAGTTAATCCTTATCTTACGCTTCTTACAAAAAAGGGTAGGTTTTATTGGGTGCTCATGAAGGAAGTAAATAAGGTAGGTGCGATTGTTCTCCTTACCTTATGCTTATGAAGAAGGTTAGGCCAAATGGGTCCTGATTAAGGAGGGTAGACGAAATGGGTCCTGACTTTAAGCTTATGGCTCCTCACCTCGAATGAAAGCAACCATAAACATATTAACTATCACGTACCCCTTGTCTGTCTACAGTTGGACGCTCTTGTTAGCTTTTTTGATCCTAAGCAGTGGGCAATTAACCTTAGAAAAAGACAGATCATTATTTTTCACACCTCTGAAAAAATCTCTGGAGTTTTTTTAACATATAAAATAGGGGTTAGGTTTATATTATTGCAACCTACACATATTTGGCGACTCAATTAACAGTCCTTTTATCACCATGAGGCCTACTTTCCAACCCCGGCTTAAGGGATATGTTTCTTTGGCCTTGCTCGAGCGTTAGTTTTTACACTTGCATTTTTAGGACACCCCTACGAAGATATACTTTATTGGCACCATCGTAAAACCCTTCCCTTTTGGAGCCGAGGTTTGTGGACCATTTCTTTCCTCCGTATGGGCATGTGTGTAGTCTATCATGCTCTAGCGTATGATCCATTGCAAATTGACGGTCCCCCAAGCTCCCAGAGATACTCCCAGATAACATTTTTTATTTCGTTTTATTCCTTAATAATAGGATCTTTTTTAGGGACTCTACTTTTGGCTGGGTATATACTTCATCTCTCTCTCTGCTCTTTCAAGGAGATTGCCCTTTTATATGCGGACGTAGCTGGTTCTCAGAGACCACTTCATTTCTATAGTCCATGGTAATTTTTAGAGAGCGTTTTCTTCCTTTCAGTTACTCTTTTGATGCCATTAGTTATTTATTCCCCACTAAAAGAGAAATAAATAAGCTCGAGCAGACATATTTCTATTAGGAGGTTTTACCTGTTCACTTATGATATAAGGAGATACAATGCAATTCGCTCCAGAGCTTCTATCGGGATTTAGCATTTAAGGCTCCTCAACCTTGAGTACTCTTCTAAGGACGTCATCAGGGATTGCATCGGTCCCTTCACAGTGATAGATGGAGACATGGGATACCTCTTCTCCCTCTTTCTCCTCTACTTCCACTTTGATTTATAGTTCTTATGCTGACACTGATCTAGGGCCTCGACCTCTTAGGGTTTTCCTCCTCTGCTGTGCTGTACGTAGGTCCTTTTATAGTCTTTTTATTGTATACTGTTTCGAATAGGCCACCTTTAAGTATTGAATTTCCCCGATATAAAGGCGTGGTATGGTTGGCCATTTATCTATTCCCACCCAACCAGTGGGCTGATACGTCTATCTTTTGCTTGCTAGCTGCCTACAGTAATAGGAACAGGGAAGTATAGCGCCAGCTTATAAAGGTAAATAAATATTCCGTTATAGGGCTAGGTTATTAGAGGATAATTTATCATCGACAAGGACGGAGGGCTCGCCTGACATCAATATAGCTCCCTTGCGCTAACGTGAAGACCCGCTCCTACAAAGAGAACAAGGGCTCCGCGTAATGAAATATAGAAAGTGCCTCAATGTATAACTGTTTTTTTTGGCGTCTTTCCCCTCTAGTTTTTGGCTAAATGAATTCAGATAGAGGCGTTTCGAAAATCGAAAAAGAAATGATTTCTACTGACTATTCCCAAGCTAAGAGTTGTTGAACTAATATAAATAAGAGTGACCTGCTACCAAGCGTATTGCGAACCCTAACAACGCAGCCTTGAGCCAAAATAGGCAAATAATCCAACACGGCGGGGGAGCCTAAATAGCAAAAAAGAGAGCAAATAACTGGTAAAATAACTAGCGTGGTAATAAAATTGAAAAGGAGTCGTTTTAAACTGGGTCTTCTCACTAGCTAAGAATAGAACTTGGTGTGGTGAGCCAGCTTCCTTCCTTCAGCTTGCCCTTTCGAAGGTAATAAATACAACTAGCCTTGCCCTCTTGAGAGCGTTCCATTTGAAACCCGCCCCTGAATTATATAACCAGCCTATAGAGCAGAACCAGCTTATCGGGTAAGAATTAATTTACTTACCAGCCTATAGCACGTTTCCTTTTTCTCTTTCGTGAACTTTCCTTGCCCTCCCCTTTTGCTTTTAAACCCTTAACAACACGGGGCAAGTAATCTCTTTCCTTTTTTCTCTTTATGCTATAGGCTGTAGCCTATAGAACCAGTTCGGGCACACCCTGCTCTTGACCACCCCTTCATTATCGAACTAGAACCAGCCCTTGCCCTTGCTCTATCGCAAGTGTCTTTCCTTAGAACATAACCCTTCCTTTAACCTGAAAGTGTTTCGTTTCCTCGTGACTAAAATTAACCATGATTTTGCATAGCCTTATTAAGGTTGTCAAGTGTAAATTCTTAGCACAGAGATATTCCATTTTCGACATTTAAAGACTAACGTTTCAAGACAGCTGACCTTTGGTATAAGAGTGTCTCAGAAGTTTTTCCTGCCTTTACCTTTTGCTTCCAGGCTATAGCCTTGAGCATAAATAGCAAAAAAAAAACCTACTTTAGTTTAGATATTGGGTAACTATAGATTAGGTGGTGCATTATGAGGCTCCTTCCTTAATAAATAAATGGGGTCACTCTCTTTCTGAAGGCAGTATAGATAGTTACTTACTTCATAAAGGTTAGGTGATATGGATTTCTCTCTTACCTGCCTGAACTTAATATATAGTTACTGCGGTGTAACCAATATATTATATAGGCGCGGTTGGGAAAGAAGGTTGAAAGCTGTATACCTAGGTGCGTCCTTCGGGTAATCAATGCATCTGACTTGGTTGGGAAAGAGTTGGTTTGGTTGGGCTGTAAACCTAACACCGGCTAATGTCCACCTAAAACTTATAGCAATCCACTTCATGTATTTCGTCAATTTCATTTATTTCTCCTTGGTCGAGCGATTTCATTCCTAAAAAAAAGAGGGCGGGGTGGTAAATTGGAGAGTGAAAGGCCGCCCCTTAGACACGACGTTTGTCACTCAGATACGTCGTGAAACCAATCTCCAAAAAGAAATTAGTAAACAGCAACGGTGCCTTCGGATCACTGCCGGCTATCGAGTGTATTAAGTCAGGGACTAATGGTTTGTTCTAAAGGATGCCGGAATAAGCCGTACAATTGGTTGTTCCCCAACCGCCATCGCTCCAACCTTAGGATCCATCGAGGGCAATCCGGTACACCCACCATTGATTGAACACAAATTTATATTAATTGGGGCGGGCATATACCTTTCGTAACGTACCTATAAGTAGCCAAAATTAATTGATTCCAACCAATATGTATGTTCGTGTTTTTCATATTACGGGATTTCTTTGAAAGAGAAAGCTCGATCGATCTGTGTTGCCATTGATCAATTGATAGAGTAGGCCTTACGTGTTCCGGTCCCCCGTCCTGCGGGGTAATATGGAGAGCTTTCCATAGTGCCATAGACTAAGGGATCACAGGCTTTCTATTCATCCATCCCTTACGAGTCATCCATCCCTTACGAGTCCAACCAAATCTATTTGGGATATAATCGGGTAGAACCCAAAAGCACCTCTCTCTATATGGTTCCATAGAGAGGTGGCCAATCGCTTCCCCACCCACCCCAGTGGTTGGATCCGTGTATGTATACTTAGGAGGAGAGTAGGGCGGCCAGCTCAATACCACGACAGGCCCTTTCAAGGTTGTCTCCGCGAAGGTAGCTTGCTTACTTTTTTTTGCGCTAGCGAAGGGCACCTTCATGAATGGAATATACATATAAATATAATAAATGGGGTTCTCCGGGTCGGGGAAGACCTCGAAATCAGAAAGGAGAACCCCGAATAGCAGATGTTGTTGTCAGTTTCAATATTTATTTTAGGTGGTGCGGACTACAACCCCGTCCTGCAGTTCTTTGCGGGAAGAAAACCCCCTCCCTCTGCTTTCTTTTATGGGGAGGCGTACAATACCTTTGATCGCGCTCCGCCACAAAGAAAGGGCATACATAAAGGTAGAAGACCGCAATAACTTAGTTAGAGATGGCTTTACTTGTCGGATATTTGGTATTAGGGATTTCCAACAAACAATGGTATCGCTAGAAGCTTTGGAACTGGGCGCCTACCCTGAACCAAAAGGATCCACTATGAATTCCTCGTGCATAATTGATTTTACTTCAATCCTCGAGCGGCTGCATTGCCCCCCCTCCCTAAAAACAATGGGGCCCCCCGGGGTAATTGCAATACCAATCTACTGTAGTTAGAGGTGGATGTATCTTCCTCCATATGAGCCGATAACGGAACTGTAAGAGTATAGGAGGGTTTATTTATTTCTGTGGCCCTGCTCATAAATGCGAAGATCCAACGGATGTCCCTGCACCGAAGGATCCGATCCAATTGTAGTGGGCTAGGTCGGTTCTAAGAGCGAAAACACCGAAAAAAACCGAGAGTACCAATCGAGAATCCGTGCGATGAGGAGGCAATCAATAAGTGCATTCCACCTATATGTGCACCGGGGATATCCGATCAGAGTCTTACGCTCACTGATAAATAAATAACTCACTTCATTTTTGCAGAGATAGACTGTAGATGTGCGCTGGGGAGATCAGTCTTACGCGTACTTGGGAGATCAGTAGTAGGCCGGAAATCAATCCATAAATGTCTGCCTTTTATACGGCCAGGCTACGCTACGCTTCTGGCTTTCCTAACCCTTCTTAGATCAGGTGAGCTATCTTTCCTAAGTTACTTATTAAGTGGGGGGGAGCCGAGACTGATTGACCTACGGGTTTATGCCACTTGATGAAGGACACTCTCTCTATATCTCGTCCATCGTACCATCAAAAGCCTCCCCCCATACATAAATCCTTCCCTCTATACATCCATCCATTCACATTTATAAGGCACTGAAGGAGAATCACTCCAAGCCAAGCTAGCCTTACGGGCTAGCCTTACGGGGCAGGCGGAGTCACTATTATTCTATGAGCAAATCCTCTGCTTCGGGTAACCCTATATCTCTTCAAATGGCTACTTCCGGGCAATAAATGAAACGATTTTATCCCAGATAGAGAAATCCCTCGTTGGGGTACTTTATATAGCTTGTTTATATTTGGATACTGGGAGACAGGGAGACTGGGCCTACTATGAACGGGCATGAGAGCAGAAGACCTTGGATAACGGGGTTACTGGGTAACTGGCTTCCTTATACCTTACCGTAGTGACAGAAATGGTACCACTTCCTTGAGTCTCTACCCTACCGTTCCCACCCATCCAGCTTTCGAACTCACCCCCGGAGCTTATGACCAGCCTTCCCGTTCGCTTTCGTCCTCCCTGACCGTCTTTCAATGGCCCTTCTATTGAACCCACCCAAGGATTAGTCTTTCAACGTTCCTTGACCTTCGCTTTCGTCGTCATTTGCGTTATTCGCTGTCCTTCGCTTTCCATTCGCGTCATTCGCTGTCCTTAACCCGAGAGACTTTATCCTTTACCTTCTTAGGACCAGCCAGTAATCCAATAAGCTAGGTAGGACCAGCCTTTTTGATCGTCTTACCAGACCTTCCAGACAAGGTAGGACCAGACCTTCCTCTCCCTAGTGACCGGGTAAATTGAAAAGTGATAGGTAGGACAAGTAATCTCCCGTATGAGGGCGGTGGAAAGCCAGCAACCACCCATTCCCTCCTTTACCTTCTCTCGATGGCTCTTCTATTGAACCTACCCACTTCCCGTTCGCTTTCCTTGGCCAACCTCCTCCCTCCCTCACCACCTTGAGTAAATCCTCCTTCGACTCCGGATTTATGCAATTATGAACTTCACTTTACTTTTTTGATTCCGATGCGACTTATCCTTCTGGAGCTGACGTAACAAACTACGCAAGCCTCCTGGCGGAGCCAACAGAAATCCTATCCGAATGCGAAAAATAAGAGGCAGTTTCATCATGGTGGTATACCAGCCGCCTGTTTCGAAACCTCCAGTTCCAACCGGAGCATATGGATCCGTAAATAGATTTGTATTTATAGTAGCTTTAGTTGTGCTCGTCGTTTCTTGAATGGAGAAAAAGTATCTCTTTTCCGGGAACATGGTCAACCAGAAACTATTATGTCCGCGATTATTTATCCACCACGATCTTTCACGATGCAGAAAATAATCCAGTTTTCCATTCTCATAAGAGGAAAAGTGGATTGGCAACAGGTCGATTATGGCACGAAGTGATTCATCATGCTCGAACATAAATGGGTTCGTTAGGGACGGTTTATAGATCATAAAATTACCACAAATGGAATGAAAAGTGGGTCCATGTAAATGATCAATACCCCGCAAACAAAAAAGCTCCTTCCCCATATGGAGTTCGGAACCCAAAGGCAATCGTTGAGTAAACTGTATCTTTTCCGTGCTAGTTGACCTGAGCCGCACCATTACTGCTGGGGCTCGGCCTCCGAACCGTACGTGAGACGAGTTTTTGCCTCATACGGCTCTTCCCATGGGGCAAGTAAAGGCAAGTAAGGTCCCGCCCTTTATTTATAGGGGGTTATATATGCTCAGGGCTGGCTGCTCAAAGAGCGCGTTCTTTCTAAGGTGTTGTGTCCTCTCCTCATCATATCCTTATCGCGCGAACTAGGGCAGTCGTTAGTGGCTGAGTTAGCGTGGTACAGCACTAAGACAAATAGCTCCAGGAAAGTATTTACAAAGTCCCAGTAAAGTATTTTAATAGCCCTTAAATTCATTGGTGAATGAACACCTTCACTTTTTAAAAATACGTCTATAACGAAAGTAGGCGCCTAACGCCTTAAATGAGTGGGCTGTGGTAGAACGTTGTTATGGAGTTATTCTCCTTATGTATGCACTTATCTCCCTGGCTGGCAAATTACCTAAATTATACGAGTCAATACGTTATGAGTTAGCGTGTCAAAGCACAAGACAGATATATTTTTCTAATCCCACTAATTAGCCCACTTCATTTAGTCGCCCCTATACAACCAGTGACTTAGGAACTTTTTAGTTACTCACCCTACCCGGGGGATCTTTGTGTCGTCAAGAACCTTGCCCTCCCGGTCGGGCGCGGCTCTACAACTCGCCTCTGGTGTACACTTCGTTACATAAGTAATAGCAAGGTCCTTACACGTTACAGAAAGGCATTGCAAGGTCATCCTGGTCCTGGTCTTATCTGCCTGAGTTAGAGTTCAGGAAGAGATGGCCAAAAACCCACGGGTGGGGGGATAGAATAAGCTTGTGAAGAGAAGAGGCAAGCTTATTATCCCCCCCACATAATTTGTGTGATATACGGTATTTATATAATAGAGTAAGCAGCAGCTAATAAATAATAATTGTTGTCTGACCACTCTTTTTTCCTATCAGAGCAAAGATAGATCCGAATGAACTGCCCATCTCATTCCTCACTCGCCATTGGCCCCGAGTCCCCACGTCCGCTTCCTCCCCTCCCTCCTGGCCTTGCCCATCCTTATGGAAAAAGGAGGGGGGGCGTGGTTGGCTTTGCCAACATCAGGGTCCTTCATTGGCGAGCCTGGAGGTTTTGGCTTTTTGGGAATATCCTGTTCCCCACCGCGCTCACGGCCCGGCTGGCCCGCCGGTTGAACCGGGGCGGCTTAGTGGGAATTATCCCCGTTCCCTGGTAAATGAAATGTTGGATGCGGGATCTACTCCACGAGGAGCGGTACGGACGTAGATGGTATCATCACGACCTCTCTTTCCGTACCGCTGGGGATGCTTAACGCCACTTCGCCAACTGGCGTTACCTGCGGTGATTATTAGTGTATCTCAGTGTGGTCAGCACTGGGTGTCTCCGAGCAGCGGGGCTTACACCCATTCACATTAGTTCATCCAAAGTTCCCGACCCTCATGCACGAATTTGGGGGATGAGCCATCTTCCTATCAATAAAGGTTCAGGAGTCAACTGAGCATCTCAGCGGCGGGATTTAATACCCGAAATTGAACCGGAGTTCACCGCCGCCCGCCCTTAATAAATAGGAGACGTGGGCCCTCCAGCAATTATGATCGCACATAAGCCAGCCACGGGTCGCGCGACAAAATAACACCCATAATGAAAATGCACACTCCTCCATGTGAAAGATTCATATTCATTGAAGCTTTTCGGTAGTAGCCGGGACCAACAGCCATCAGCAGTCGACTCGTTGGGTTGGCGAGAGAACGCGCTTCAAGCCCAAATTCTGCCTCCGAGTGGCACACCCCCCCCACAAGCACCACCCGACGAAGGGGGGGACGGGTAAAGCTACAGGCCCGAATTCCTCTTCTTTCCCAATGGGGGAGTGGGGGGCAAAGCTCCCGGGGAACCTTATCTTGTCATTTCGTCGTTGCTTATTCCCGTTGGGCCGAAGCGTTTGGCGTTTTCTTCGGAGCCCCTTGTTCGCTAACCTATCGCGCCCATGATTGTATGGTAAGAGAGGGGTACGAAATAATAGTAAACGGAGCACACCCGCGGAAAGATTCTGGGATATGACAAGTCTCCCATGAATCCGAGAAGAATAAAAGGAAAAACGAGAACGGAGCAAAATGATGCGTCTTTAGCTCTAGTTTCGGGTGAGCTTTTATAAAATTATGTTTGGTAATTTCATAGGGCGGCTTGCTCCAACCAACACTATACCTTTCGCTTCGTCCATAGAGCGTATGAATCCCCTGGGATGTATATATACTAGAGAGGGCAATAGAGATGTAGGAATAGGTATTATAGTTCCACTGGAAGAAGGAGCACCAGTGGATACATCTCTACCGACGAACCCACTTCAATAGTACGGGTGCTGCCGTGCCACGAGGCACGACCATTGAAGTAATGAAAAATAATAAGTTCTGCGGTTGGACCATCTGCTCTATTCGTTCCAATGATTATTGCTTCTCCAGATAAAATAGGAGACGTCATCCTAAAAATGAGAGGTGTTCGCAACGCATTACCGAAAGGATCGAAATTTACCATTAATTACTAGTTTTAGCACCAGGTCAAAAAGTAGGTACACATAAATAAGATTTAATTATGGCATAGGTATAAAAAATTATGGGAGAAACATGATAGGAAAAATAGAGAGCTCCCGGATTAAGGAAAGAGCCTTTATTCGTTGGCTCCAACTACTCCAATCGTTCGAACCAGCCAGACAGATGTGATGCAAGGTTATTCCCACCCCAAGTGATTACTTGACCGTTATCTCAAGTGCTTCCTTTTCCGACGTGCGTGAAGTACTCCATATTGGTTGGATGGCACAGGGCATGAGGTTAATACTCATTACGTGACGGCCGGAACAGTAAAATACTTGAGGTGCATTCTGCCCACCGTTGTTGCATTCATTATTTTGAAAAAGGTCCTTAAAGGGCCCTCGCCCTCCTTCCTTGCCCTCCTTGGGTCTTTTAGAGCCATAACCCTACCTTTCCTACCTTCCTTTCTCCAAAAT